>APFE031638317.1:81443-97953 GCA_000404065.3 Pinus taeda
AACTATTATTTATGATTATTATCTTTTACATTATATTTATATTATTTATATATTTTATTCGTTACAGTCATTCACATTCTACTAGTGAGTAATGCATACAATGCTATCATCTAGATTCCATATATTGATTTTCAATAACTAGCACAATAGAAACCCTAGGTAATAAATAATTCCATACATCAGACACAAGAACAAAATTTATCAAATCCAAAGCACACTTACAAGATAAAGTGCATGTACAGTCCTTCATTGCTCCAAAATAACATCTCCAAGACCAAAGAAATAGCTCCAAATAGCGAAGTACACCATAGAGTCACATCTCCACAAGAATTCAAGAAGGCCAAAATTCTCCAAGAGGGCCGAAACAGTCACAAGTGATGATGATCCAATATAAATGAACCTGTTGACCATGTACATGTCAACCGTCCAACAAGCAAAGTGCAGAGCAGTGAACAATTTTTTTCAGAGATCATTATCATCACTCAGCATCATTCAGTCATTGTAAACCCAAATTATGCTTTTATTATTATAAATTATTCTAGTATGACTATGAAGCCATGTAACAACACCTAGGTAAGCCTATGATTTGTGTCAAAGGATTTCATCCTAGGGAGTTTTTTAACCTCCCCAAATTATGTGTGTTTGTAACCACGGATAATCGATAGAGTTTTCTCCCAGATATACCCCAAAGCTAGGGTGGAATTTGTTGACAAGGTCTTAGGTGAGTCCTAGTGTTTATCGAGTCTATGCATTTTTCATACTAAATCATATTGTGTCGCAAAATTGGGTATTGTCATGAGAATCTATGTCTAAATGTGTATTTCTCTTTCTAAGGGTTGAATTAAATTGTAATATATTGTAAAAATATTTTAGTGCATGGTTACTCATACTAAAATATTTGAGGGTGGAAAAAATAATTAAAGCCCATTTGAGTCTTCTAATTAATTCTTCTGGCAAAACTAAAAAGAAAATAATCAGCCACAAAATTAATTCATTTTGAGTCAAAAAATAGTTTGAGAGAAATTAAATTCTCTCCAAGTGGAAAATAATCAAAAAATCCATGGGTCAAAAAAGAATTAAATTTTGGAGGTCCTCCACCGAGGGAAAATGGATTTTTTAAAGAAAATTTGACCGTTTGGACCTTCGTGGTTAAGTCAAAATGAATTGTTTTTAGGATATTAGTCCAAAATATTATTTTTTGGATTGATAAAAAAGGGGTTTTAAGAGAAATTCGAAATTTTCCTCAAAAATAAAAAATCAACAGTGGAGATCAAATTATTTTCAAAAGGAAGATCAAAGGATGAGATTATTTTAACGAGGATCAAGCCAACTAGCCGTTATTTCAACATGGAGGGGTTTTCATCTCTCATTTTCTATATAAGGAAGTTATCAAGCTCCTCATTTCATCTTTGGATGATGTAATCTATAACACGTACTGAGCCTTGCTCTGTTGGAATTGTATATCTCATAATAGAAAGACTTTAGGGTTTCAATTCATGGTGTTCTTCTATTTGTTGATCTATGGTATGTACTAGTAATTTTTCATGTTTTATATTATATGTGCTTTATAAATTGTTATTTCATTTGTTGCAAGACGAAACATCTATTGGTACAGGTATCTTGCCTTAGGTGTTGGGTTTAGATCTATACCCATAGATCTAGATCCCTCATGATCTAACAATTCATCTTTTAAGTTTGAATAGAGGTCTACAGGTACGCCAGCCCTTGGTCTACAAGTTCACAGACTGTGGAGAAGAATCGACCGTGTTTGAATTCTGAAATTTCATTTTGCAAGAGGGTTTGGGCTGGTGATTCATTTATATACATCATTTATTTAAAATCTATCATTTATAACAATGGCATTTGTTTCATATAATCATATTTGAAGTGCTCTAAACAGACTTCACATTAGGCTAAGAACATTGCACATTCAACATATAAGGCTAGTCAACTCGTGTTTGTCTTGTACCTCTGTTAAGTGATTTTGGAAATCTGATATCTCTGATTTAAGATCTACTATAATTATAACAGCAGTCAAATCTCTGAGTCTTGATGCTAAAATCTTGGGCTAAACAGTCCTAACATACTTAAGAACTCATCATGATAGCTTAAAGACTCAGTAAGCTTTGTTTGGCAAAGTGATTTAAGTGGTTTTGCTCTAAGTGGTTGGACTAATCATTGTGGAAATATAATTGTTGTGCTGCTGGTCACTCTTGTCATTTTGCATCATTGGCATAATTTTGCATCTCAAGATTTACACATAAGTGTCTTCCAACATCTAATGAAATTGTGTTCTAATAAAGTCAACCTCATCGTGAAGAAAATCTAATTGCATATCTTGTTGTGTGGCTTGAGTAATTGTTAATGCTCTAAAGATCTATTGATATCGCATAAGTGTATCTTGTCCTCTCTCTTGTTACTATTAGAGCATCTTGTTTATTGAGGAACATTGTGTCTAATTGCTAGATTGATATAACATTGTTCTTGCTTCTTATCGTTATCATTTAAAGAACATAGAGATTGCTAATTGATAAAATCACTTTATACATATTTTGAACATTCCACACTTGGTCTCTAATTTACACATCGAATTGTTGCTTCTTGCTAAGTCATTGAATAAATCTTGTGATTGGATAATCAATTGGAAGTTGCTTGTCTCATTGATTCATTGGATAAATTGGTTTCGAAGCACTTTAATTAACAAATCAAGTGGTTCATTGGCACTTTTGCTTTAGTGAGATTTGTTCTTGTAATTTCACTCTTTGTTCTTGTAATTTCACTCTGAGTACTTCATTTATGCTCTTGTATTGAACATCATAAGCATCTAATCCTAAATAATTTAATTCGAAGTACTCAAGGGTCACTTAATTATCTCACTTAAAGCTATCACTTGTATCTTGCTTACCATTCTAGGATCAGTTGTGCATTAATAAATTCACCTCCAAGCATAAGCTTGGTTGAATGAAGATAGGACCACCTTTCTCAACCAACTTGGGAAGTTTAGACCCTGACTTGTGGTTAACACAGTGACTTTACAGTGGTCAGGGGCACAGTACCTGTAGTGCCAAAGGCATTCAAATGGTTAGAACCCCAGGGTAGGTATCATTAATAAGGCCATTGCCTTCTTCCCCTGGATTTCTCTCCACAACCTACATTTGGGACTACCTTTAAAACAATTGAGAGAAAGGATTCACTTAGAATAGGTATTTAATCTAAAATTAACCAAGAATTGGCATTTCACTTAGTTCTACGTGTTGCATCTCATATAGGATAGTTTTCAAATTTCATCCTACCAACCTCTGTTCATCCGGTAACTTGGAAACTAATATATATTGTGCAAGTGAATGGAATCCTATGGCAATAGTCTCTTATTAATAATTTCAACAAATCTAACCAAGTTGTGCTAGATAATTAAACTTGCCAATTGTCTTCAACCAAGTTGCTAGACCATTCAGTTGTGTCTCTTGAACTCATTGTTTCATCCATAGAGACTACTTCCCTTATCTTGTTGTAGGGAGACAACTTAAATGGAGAGGGTCAGGATCAGAGTGACAACCCTTGCCCTGAGTGTTGTCACATTTACATGTACAATTTGAGTGACAACAGAAACTTTCCACTATTTATATGAAGATTAGGACTACTAATTAGCCTACAAAGCCCTTAAAAACAAGTTTGATGACCAAATGTTCTTGGATTACAAGCCAACCCACTCATACTAATATGCTCTCAAACATTAAATGAGAGCACTTGATGACAAGCATGATTAATGTCCCTTAAAATGGATGACCCACCCTCACTTGAAAAGCAAGCTAGAAGTCACAAAAGCACTAAAAAGGAGCATAGGTGGAGGGCTCTATCTGTAGATCACATAGGGTTGTTGGTTGGAAAAATGCACAGAATGGAAGAAAAGTTAGGAGTCACCCACTTGGGTGGGTAACAATTCTTGTTGCCAAAGCAATCCTCCAAGATTATTAAAGGTTAACTCTTAAGTTCCATTGATGATAGACAAACACTTGTAAGGAATGCTTCAAATAACTAAGGCAAATGGTGAATCGTGATCAAATCCCTAATATCAATTCATCACCAACTAAAACTAATTAATCTCTCGAGTCTTTAAGTTTTGATGGGGTGATCAATAATTGATTCACCTTCACCCATCTTCAAGGCATATAATAGATTCCTCAACTAAAGGACTTACTCTAGTTGGAGGTTTCATACAAGGACTCCAATTTATTGCAACCATCACTCAACCTTATGCCATAGCGTTCACTAAATTCAAATATTGAGGTTCTAAATTTGTTGAACCTCAAATACTCGAGTTCGTTGTTAAGGCTCCACAAACCTTATAGTCAAACCTAAACAAACTCAGACCCATACAAACTCAAACCTGAAGGTAAATTTTTTTAGGTTTCTCAGGCGTGAGTTTAAGGTTTTAACTTTTAGTAGTTTAGAAATTTAAAAGAAGGGGTAGCCACATTCCTGAATCCATATTCACTTTGCTTCACACTAAAGCAAACCCTAACTCACTCCACAAACAAGTTCATTCCACCACCAACAAACTTGTCCTTATTCTCCATCTCAAATTTGTCTCGGCCCTTAGGGTTAGCTCAAATCCGACTCAAAGTCAGCTTGTTGCACACAAGTCACAAATTCATAGGTGTAACACTCACTCTACAAATCACTCCATTCCACCACTAGCAACTTCATCAATTTTCAACTCAAATTCGACTCAAGATTAGTCATGTTGACCACTCTGTGTCAACTACCCTATATCAATACACTTTTTAGCAAAGGAATTCCATCATGTTCGAGCATTTAGATTATCCTGGATTCATCGTCATCAATCATCAGTTTATCAGAATGATAAACCCATTCTACAAAATTGCAACGTAAATGATCCTAGTAAGACAATATAAGTATGTAACAACATAGGTAATCCTAACATTTTGGCAACGATTTTCATCCTAAGAGGTTTTTTGTCTCACTGATTCATTTGTGTTTCTAAACACAAATGATCTGCAGAGTTTTTTCCTCCAACTTCACCCCAAAGCTAGGGTGGAATTTATCATCAGGGTCTTAGATGAGTCCTAATTTTTTAATCGAGTCTTTTGTAAAAGTGATTTGGGAATAATTTAAACTAATTGGCCAAATTATTTTATTACAAATCACTTGGTCTACTAAATCATATTGAGTCGCGGAATTGGGTAATAAATTGAGGGTCTATAACAAACAAGTGTTCCCCCTTTGAGGGTTGAAATGTAATTATCTTATGTAAAAATTATTTTACTACATGGTCCCTCATCCTTAGACACCATGACTAAAATATTAAAGGGTGGAAAATAATAAATCCCCTTAAGTGTCAATTAATTAAATTTTCTGGTAAAAAATAAATTAAAATCCTAAGCCAAAAATTTAATTAATTACAGTCAAAATTAAAATCCTAGAGAAATTAAATTCTCCAAGTGGAAAATTTCGTGGGTATCAAAGAAATTAATTTTTGGAGGTCCCCACCAAGGGAATATTGAAAATTTCAAGAAAAATTGGACCCTCCAGCCTTGGTGGTTAAGTCAAAGTCAATTTTTTGAGGAAATTAGCTCACAATAATTATTTTTGAGCTAATAAAAAATGGTTTTTATGAGAAATTCAAAATTCCTCAAAAATAGAGATTTTCGATTGTGGAGATTAAAAGATGATCAAATATTTATCAATGGTCAAGATTATTTCGACGGGGATCAAGCCAACTAGCCGTTGTTTTCCACTTGGAGGATTTATCTATAAATTGGAAGTCAATTGCTTCTCAAAAGACAAGAAAATTTTGTAAAGAAGCTCTGAGTCAAGCTCTGCTACTGTAATTTTTTTGGAATAATAAAAAAAAATTGGGGTTTATTTATGGTGGTGTTCCTCTTCTACTTCTTGTGGTAAATTTTGGATCATGTTCTTAATTCTCTATTGAATAATATTTTATACGTTATTTTTTCTTTAGCCATTGAGTGGATAACTATTTGCACACGTATCTTGCATTAGTTATTGGGTTTAGAGAGGCATTATAGCTTGATTGATCTAGCAGGTATCTCTAGATCTTGAAGGTTATGGTGTTTATCTAGCCCCTATTGATCTAATAACTTGATCTTAAGTGTGTAGAGATCTCAAGGATTCAGATCTTGGGCGTGAGGGGAAGTCTTTAGTTGGACCAACCAACTCCCAAGACAAGAAAGCTTAAGAGGCCTTATCTGACAATTGGTTTTGCAAAGATCTTGGCCATTGCTCACCCATTTAAATTATTTCACTCATCTATTTTTATCTATTGTGCATTTAACAAGTAGATCTGTTTATAAGAGCCATAAATCATTGTGTATATTGTATAATAGAAATTTTGTATATAATTTAAATTTCCAACCCTTGTATAGATCTGATTTCTTTTGTACATATCTTGTATAAATCTAAAGTGGGTTGTCTACATCTAGGATTTAGTCGCTAGGATCTTGTACATAAAGTTCCTTTGCGGGTGATAACCCCACAGATCTGAAGAAATGACGAGCTATTCTGAAAATTTGAATTTCCTCACTCATTCAACTAGGGTTTTGAGGGATTTTTATAATATTTTGGCCAGCGTTTTACCAAAGAAAGGGGCCGCAAGGGGCTTTGGCATGCTTGTGCCTTCCTTGAGCCCAGATCTACCATACCCATATGCCAGAGTCTAAACGCTCAACCTAAGAGGGAAAACACAGGGCCTAGTAATGTAAATTTTGGGCAAAAATTTTGTTATGAATATAATATATACGAAATAATGTAAATGATAATAATTATAAATAATGATTACTTAATTAATAATTAAGTTGAAGAGGCATGTTTAAATGTGACATGCTCTCCATGAACAGGCACCTGCCTAAAAATGTAAGTAGGCCTCTCACTCTCAATTGTATCATCATTCTTACTATATATATATATTATATATATATATATATTATATATATATATTATATTATCGTATCTCAATGGAGATTTACATATTCCAAATCTTCTAGAGTAGTTAACAGGAAGAACGAACTTTGTTCGCTTCATTTGGTATCAGAGCAGTTTGATCCTCTAGCTACTTCACCACTGCACAGAGCCACGCTCTCCGATCCAAGCCCTTGGCCATCAAGTTTTCGTCAACATTGTTGACGTCAAGATTGAAGTGTTTCGCTACACTTTTGGAGTTTCTCTGTCGCTGATTCATCAGAGGCCCTTGGCCATTTAGAAAAAAATAAAAATAAATAAATAAAAACTAAAAATATATATATATATAAAATATTAAAATATATATAAAAAAAGTATTATAAAAAAAAGGATTGAATAAAAAAATAAATAAAATTTTACAATTTATTAAAAAAATATCATATAGAAAAAAATAAAAATTAAAAATAAAATAAAAATACCCGTTACAACCTTCAACGACAGACAACAGCCACCGCCAGCAGGCTAGTTGTAGTTGTCCGCTGATCTGAGATGTTTTGTGCAATCTGACTGATCCGCCCTGCTACACAACATCGTCATCATCTGCCTCTCCCCTGCAGCATTCTCCAACAACCGCTGCACATTGTTACCCTCACCGTCGGAGTCTGTTCCTCTACCACTTCCAGTCATCACCAACAAACCACTCAGCGCGCCCTGTTCACCACTACCTGAAGTTTAACCTACCTTACCACTTCCAACCACCTTTGCCCATCAATTGCATGCCAACGCCATCGTTGGCCACCATTGCCTTTTGTTGCTGCCCACACACAACCGCCTTCTTTTTTTCATCGTCACCCTACTGCATCACATAAGGTTATTATGCTCTTTTCTTTAAAATTTACAATAAATTCGTGGAGATATGTTTTGACAACTTGCTCAATCAAATAAGTGTCGGGGTCTAACTTTTAAGAATCAAACTTAGAAGACTCAAATTCAAAATAGTGGGGCGCATGAGAGTCGAAGTATTCAGCAAAATAAAGATTACAAACATTATTAATTTGTTTTGTACGGTACTATCTTCGCCATTGAATCTTAAATCGTGACCCTTGATAAGAGAGTCCTGACCATTGATACACGTTGCATTAAAAAGCAAAAAGTGTCTTAAAGAAATTAATATCCATATACATATAATAAAAGAGATTTTTTAAAAGAAGGTTCAAGTCATAAAATAATAAAAATATATATAAGTGCAAAGGGGGTATTATTATAGAAGGTTACTTAAAAGGTTCATATAGATATTACTAAATTTTAAAGCTTATAAAAGTTAAATCTAGAATTATAAAAGGACATAAGGATATTAAAAGAATTATAATAAATATAAGGTGACAACTTATTGAAATAATGGAGCTATATTAACCTTTTCTAAGTGGGAAAAAATATATAATTGTGGAAAATAAAAGAAAGGAATTTATAAAAGTGTTCAAGTCCATCAAATAAAAGGGAACTTGTTATATTTTTGAAGAAGGGGTCAATCTCTGAAGAAAAAAATGGAGTCTAGTTCGGAAATTAAGGAAGATTTCTAGAAACTAAATATAACTATGCCTCAGTGTTATTTAGAATTAGACGGTCTATTGCGGGAAAAGTTGTTGCTATCACTATCTCACCAGCTGAAAATAAAATTTATATAAAACCTAAATCGCAAACCAATTAGTGATTCCTAAGTCAAATATTATTGAAAATTTTGACTATTTTAACAACAAAATATATGACAACCAATTTACAATTAAACGTTGGAGATTATACATTTGTATCACAATTCTCAGTTCAAACCCTATGGAGTGATCAAGATGATATTATTCTAGGTTCACCCTGGATAGAAACCATTGGTTCCTTCATTCTGAATACGAAGAAGAAGTTTTTAACATTTTCTTACAAAAAGAAAAAAATAACGCTACAAGATCTTACCGTGAAGCCAAATTCAGCAACACCAAAAGACATTCAAGATATTTCAAAAGTAATTTTTCAAGAAAGTAAAAAAGTATTACAAAATATGCAAAATGAAATCGACAAGATCACTGCTGACAAAAATTAAGAAGCTTAAGAAAGACAAGAAATCCTTGGAAAATAAGGTGCAACAGTTTATTGAGACGACAAGAAGGAAGCATCGAATGTAGAAGTCCAAGTGGAAGAGAAAGTAATAGATATTGATCCAATGAATGTCACAACTCAAGAAGAAGACAAGCAAGTTAAAGAAAATACAAACATAGAAATTGCAGTTCAGATGATGAACATCCCAAGTGAAGGTTTTGTAATCAGCTCGACAACATCGGAACCTAAAGTAAATCAGAATCTCGCAACACACATGATAAGGGAAACTAAAAGAAGTCTTTGTCTACATCCAAATCACAAGAACATACATCTCAATCAATCTATGAATTCGTGTCACTCAGAACATAAACAACAAACTTATGTTCCGAAGAATACTGAAGTGCGCACAACTCAGTCCAGTGATAACAATTCATCACAAGTTTTTGATCACGACAAGGTTCCACAGAAGATTGATCTAGGATGGTCCGATCCATTCTCAGTGCGACAATTTTGTTTATCGCTTAGAGGATCATATCGTCTTGCTTCGACGAAGACAACAATCGCAAGACAAGAAGACATCAGAAACAGATTTTAAAAAAAAAAAGGGAGATCAAGCCTTTCATCAGTAAGCTTTGAGGACAAAGATTTTTGAGGAGGAAGGCAATGTTATGAATAAAATATATAGGAAATAATGTAAATGATAATAATTATAAATAATGATTAGTTAATGGAGTTGTCTTTAGTGCGACTTTTTGGAGTTTCCGATGCTGAAATCCAGCGTAAAAATTTGTGGTGAAATCATGATTTGTGTTATTTAAACTAGTTGTTTGACTCTATATATAGATTTAGCACCCAGAAAAACCCCTAGGGCACTTCTATTGTGCAGGGTTTACCCATCAAACTTGTGATTTCAATGAATTCCCGCCGGAATTTAGAGAAATTAGACCGTAAAAATCCACCGGAAAAGCTTCCAAAAAGTCTCACTAAAGACAACTCCTTAGTAAATTAGTAATTAGGTTGAAGAGGCATGTCGAAATGAGACATGACTCTCCATGAAGAGGCACCTACCTAATATATAAGTAGGCCTCTCACTCTCAATTGTAACATCATTCTCACTTATACATTTTAATATATATATTCTGGTATCTCAATGGAGATTTACATATTCCAAGTCTTCTGGAGTAGTTAACAGGAAGAATGAACATTGCTCGCTTCAAATTTTGTGTTTTTCTGAGTTCTTGGGATATTTATCTTTGCATTCTGCAGGTGATCGAAATCATCAGAGGGTCAGACATTTTTTAAGGCCTATTCTGCCTCCTTTGCCCATACATAGCCCTTGAAGGGCCTTTCTCTCTTGCGGCACCCCTTTGGGGCTTGATCCATTTAGAGCCTTCTTTTGTGCCTCAGCCCAGATCTGGGCCTTCCTTTCCTCATTGCAAGCCCTCCTGCTCCTTTCTTTCCATCCGCTAGCCCTTTTCCTCTTTGCCTCGCCTCCGCTGAATTTCCTCCTCTCAACGCAGCCCCTCCTTTCAGTGCCACTGCCCTCAAGCTCCCTATTTCCCTCTACCGCAAGCCATTCTGCCCACTTTTCAAGGCCGCAGGCCACTATTGCCCCAGACGGCAGACCTTAGGGTCTCTCCAACCCTAGCCTTGGGCATTGCTGCCCTCCTTTCCCCCACTGTTTGGTAGTAAACTAATTTCTGGGCTAAAGCTGGTTCAATTTTTGCAGAAATATCAGGGTTATTTTCATGTTCACAGGTGGTCTAAGCTATTGAAGAATTTCTAGGCATCCTCATTAGGCATCTACAAGCCCAAGGGGCTCACTGGTTTGCTCTCCTAACTCACTGTTTCCTTACCACAGTCAAAGAGAAATAAGTGGCAAAACCTTAATGAACTTGGCATGCATTACAGGCTTGTTTCATCACTGTCATATCCTTTATAGGACTGTTTTAAGGTCTGATCTAAAAAAGTAGCAGTGGTAAAAGATCTCATGATAGTGACCTAGAACAATTCACAGGTTACCTAAGATTTTTAACCATTCATTGCATGAATAAGGCATTCAGTATTTATGGAAGCTTGATGGCTGTCATGCCTTTTTCTGAGAGCTGATCTTATACAACAGTGATATAAAAGTAATTGTTGGTCACCTTATCTATTTGGGCTTCCATTCCCTTACATGCATTGATGACTGTTTCTCTGGCTGTTGTTAGCACCGGTACCTTTGCTGCCTCATAATCTCTATTATATCCATACATTGCATACAAAAGTTGATTCACTGCTGTCATACATTTGTCGATTGCTCATTTGAAAGTAATTGGAACACAGATAGCGTAAGAGTCAAGACTTATAATTTGGGGAAGATCTGCTTCATTGTTTGATGTGCTATTTGGTTAAGTTGAATAAGAGAACTAACGTGATGAAAAAAAGATCTTGGGGTAAGCCCAAAATCCCTTTTCATATATAAATCTCGATCCTGGACCTGTGGGTTATGGCCCATTAAGCCTTATCGGAAGCGTTTTAAAACTTTTAAAACGTGGATCTTCATTAAATATCGAACCATCCCTTTATTACATAAAACAGCGTTTGAATGCTTTTTAAAATAACCACCACAATATTACAAAATACGTGCTAAGATCCCACGACAGTTCTAACAATTCCAATCCAAGTAATCGGAAGTCACATATTGCAACGACTTGAATGCCAAAGCCTGATGTAATCACAATTCCGATCCATACAATCGGTGATCGACATGATTACAATGTCAATTATCACAAGTTCGTGGCTCCTATCCGACTGATGGGCAATCACAAATCGGCTATTTCAACACCGCCCTCTCTTTTCCACGATCCAAAGTTCCAATCCGACTGATCGGAGATCGGAACTCGACAGGATTGAATGGTATTTTAATTATGGTCGATTCTACAACGCCAATTCATATATAACATTTCTCATTCGGATCCATCGTTGTATGGAACACCTTTATTCCAATCGATTCCAATCACTTGATCTTCCTTCGCGCTGCATGCTGTCTTCAACAAACAATCATATATCACATATACACGATAGTTAGATTGCCATCGATCCTCAAGTGATCGATGGTCGATCAACAAGCTCATGACACGGGATTAACTCAATTATAAAACACTCATTGCATATACAATTCACACTCGAATAGGCTTTTATATATTATACAAAACAGTTACAAATTAAGGCCTTTCAGCCTTAGAAACGAGCTCACGCTCGACTACATCTTGCTCACTCACAATTTCCTCTCAGATAGATATCTATCACACCCTTATCACATTTATATAAGAAGCCTTAGATAGGAAGGATCGATCTGATCCTCTCCTGATTTTTCTCCAACAAAAACTCTCCAAAATACATGCACGCAGATAACATATCCATCAAATCCTCTTTAAATCTGTTTTAGAGCAGATTTTCCTCCCTTCGTTCAGCTCGACAGTCCACGTCTTCCTCGCTCTGCTTGGATTCCTCTTTAATTTAGAAGGGGTTTAGATGCTCCTGCATTAGACTCCCGAGGTAAAAAAAAAATTATGACCTTCTGGTCATATACTTCTCCTGGTCTTTAGCAATTCTACCCACTGCAATTCTTCAGTGGAATTGCCTTCATGATCTTCTGTGAGTTTCAACCAACCTCTGCAGTAACAGTCTCCTCTGTTACACGATACCTCACCAAGCCCTCCGCACTCGGTCTTTTGGCATCCATCTGGTTCTCTTCTCTGGAACCAATTGAGCACACCTTGCTCTAGGTTGCTGCAAATCTTCTCACCTTCTGTTGCCGCCATCTACATGACGGTAAGACCATAAACTCTCCAGCTTTAACTCAATTGTACCTCTTTCCCCTTCTGCTTGCATTCTTCTTCCTTCTCGCAGGAAATCCTTTCCCTGCTCTGATACCACTTAATGAAAAAAAGATCTTGGGGTAAGCCCAAAATCCCTTTTCATATATAAATCTCGATCCTGGGCCTATGGGTTATGGCCCATTAAGCCTTATCGGAAGCGTTTTAAAACTTTTAAAACGTGGATCTTCATTAAATATCGAACCATCCCTTTATTACATAAAACAGCATTTGAATGCTTTTTAAAATAACCACCACAATATTACAAAATACGTGCTAAGATCCCACGACAGCTCTAACAATTCCGATCCAAGTAATCGGAAGTCATATATTGCAATGACTTGAATGCCAAAGCCCGATGTAATCACAATTCCGATCCATACAATCGGTGATCGACATGATTACGATGTCAATTATCACAAGTTCGTGGCTCCTATCCGACTGATTGGCAATCACAAATCGGCTATTTCAGCACCGCCCTCTCTTTTCCACGATCCAAAGTTCCAATCTGACTGATCGGAGATCGGAACTCGACAAGATTGAATGGTATTTTAATTATGGTCGATTCTACAGCGCCAATTCACCTTTAAAACCATTATATAACATTTCTCATTTGGATCCATCGTTGTATGGAACGCCTTCTTTATTCCGATCGATTCCAATCACTTGATCTTCCTTCGCGCTGCATGCTGTCTTCAACAAACAATCATATATCACATATACACGACAGTTAGATTGCCATTGATCCTCAAGTGATCGATGGTCGATCAACAAGCTCATGACACGGGATTAACTCAATTATAAAACACTCATTGCATATACAATTCACACTCGAACAGGCTTTTATATATTATACAAAACAGTTACAAATTAAGGCCTTTCAGCCTTAGAAACGAGCTCACGCTCGACTACATCTTGCTCACTCACAATTTCCTCTCAGAACAGATATCTATCACACCCTTATCACATTTATATAAGAAGCCTTAGATAGGAAGGATCGATCCGATCCTCTCCTGATTTTTCTCCAACAAAAACTCTCCAAAATACATGCACGCAGATAACATATCCATCAAATCCTCTTTAAATCTGTTTTAGAGCAGATTTTCCTCCCTTCGTTCAGCTCGATTGTCCACATCTTTCTCGCTCTGCTTGGATTCCTCTTTAATTTAGAAGGGGTTTAGATGCTCCTGCATCATAACGCTTGTGGTCTTATAAGTTCCTTAACATACAAATCAATCACTTGCATACATGGGTAATCATTTGTTTAGCTGTTCACTGAAGCATCTAAAATCTGATTTGCTTGCTGCTTTGAATAACCTCATCTTAAGTGAAAGAAACATGAAAGTTCTGGGCTTGTTTTACCTTACTGTGATCATAATATGACCACTGCTGTTATAAAAATTTTACTTTGCTCATGGTAATTGGAATACAAGTCATATAAGGATTCTTGGCATGTGAATAATCTTCTTTTAGCTTACTGCTGCCATAAGTTCATTTGCTGCTCATTGAAACATAACTTACAGCTATCATAAAGTTTATTTGTTGCTTCATGCTCCATAATAATTACTCATAGTTGAAAGCTTTGTTTGCATAAGTTTTCTGAGTGATTTGACAAAGTGGGTGAAATATCTTATTGTTAATACACTAACACATCATTGTCTTGTATAGTCTCAAAAAGCTCCAATCTTGCACTTAAATAAGTTCATTCTCCAAAAGAACTTTAATCTCAAGTTTGTTAATTTTAGATAACAACGGTATGTTCTATGCTTGCAACAATTACTTCAATGTCCTTTTATTAGCCCAATGATTATTTCCAATAGCAATCACATAAATCATTAATCACATTGATAGTAACTGTAGATAGAACATAAATAATTAAATGCAAAAGACAAACCAAGACAAGGGAACACCAATATTTGGCTAATGCCAAGTAAAAACCCCAAGATGGGGAAAACCCTTGATCAATCTTCTTACTATAAATATCAAATGTTCAGCAGAGAGAGACAGTACAATAGTACAAAGTCAAAGTCAAAATTGATTTGCCAAATCACTGTCCAAAACAGCCCTGTCAAATCTGCAATTCTGCTCTCAGTCAACAGCAGTCAAATCAGACATAACCAGAAAGTCAACAACAGTCAAAGTTTGGTCAAACTTCTCCAAAACAGCTTGGTCAAAGAACTTGGCCTCTCTTGTTTGTCAAACTTTCAAAGTCAGGGCAAAACAGTCAAAAAATCTACAGTCAAAATTGGTCAACCTGAAGTCCACCCTGCGGTCAACACAGGTCAAAGTGCCCAAAAATTCTCAGTTTCTATGCCAAATAGTGTGGCCTGCCCAAACAGAAAATCTCCCACAAAAATCAGTCAATGGAGATCAAATACAGCCAAGTCAATGTTGATCAACACTGGTCAAAGTTGCAAACAGCTTCAGATTTTTGGCCTCCTAAAATTCGTCTTCCTTTTTGCCACATGTGTGAAAAGAACAGCTGCCCAATGAGGTGTACGAACCAATCAGATGAGGAGAGAGAAGAATGTGTTGTGTGATGTTGATACCAAATGAGGGTGGAGGCTCCCTTATTTATATGAATCAATGAGGGTCAAAAGACATGTTTGCTGATTTTCATGAGCCTACATGATGTTGTGGCTGACCTTGACAAATTACACGTGTGGGCTTCACTTCAAAAACATATTTCCTCTTGTACAAATTTAGTGATCTTTAGGCAATTTTGGTCCTCTCAAAAAGAGGAATTCAATGCAATAATTATCTCTATCAAATGAGTTGTCCAAAGTGGAATTTGGCCCTAGTTGCCAATTTTAACACTCCCTCTCAACTAAGGAAAATTCCACTTGCCAATCCATCCATCGTCATGCCATCCTGTCATCATGAACAATCTCTGCATCTCGTATCAATTCTACTAAACACTGATATAGATAATGAAGAAGAATTGGTCGAAACTGAGTCACAAGACCTTGCCACTCTCCACTGACTAAAATTAGTGCTCATAACCAGGGGTAAAACCCACTCTCCACTAACTAAAGTTAGTCCTCATAACCAGGGGTAAAACCCCAATCAGAGTTGAACCCAGATCAAGTTGTTGAACGTCATGTATCCTAGACATAGGGAATACGACAGTACACAATGCATCCATTCGCAGTGCTATGGTCCCTATCCTCTTTTCCTAACTCATTGGCCAGATGAAAGGTACTTCCCATGAGTCCCAGACTACATAGGTAGGATGTATGTTGGGGCATCCACAAGTGAAGGTGAACCACTCATCCTGCTCATATGCCATAGGAGAAGATGAACCACTCATCCTATGCATATATCATCAATCGTAGGGGAAGGTGAGCCACTCACACTACTCACATGTCAACCACCATAAGGGAAGGTGAACCACTCACCCTTTGTGACATCTGCCACTAGGGTATTACTCACAGGGGAAGGTGAACCACTCACCCTATATACAGCATACCTATAGGGGAAGGTGAACCACTCACCCTATATACAGCGTACCTATAGGGGAAGGTGAACCACTCACCCTATGGTCACACACAGCGCCAAGAAGTACCCCAGGCCCCCAAGAGCTCCCAGAACTCAATGTCCAACTCAAGTGGGACACTTATGGGAGG
>APFE031638319.1:0-26661 GCA_000404065.3 Pinus taeda
AAGTCTATTCCTTCTTGTTGAGCATACCCTTTACAAACAAGTCTGGCCTTGTTTCTAATAACTTCCCCATTTTCATTCAACTTGTTCTTGAAGATCCATTTTGTTCCTATGACATTCTTATCTTTTGGTCTAGGAACCAATTCCCAAGTGTTGTTCTATTCGATCTACTCAAGTTCTTCATCTATTTCCTTGACCCAACATTTATCTTTGCATGCCTCTCTTACATTTTGTGGTTCAGTGGAGGAGAGTAATGCCAAATAGCTTGAACCTTCTGCAATTGTTCTTCTTGTTTGTATGCCTGCCTCCTTTTGCCCCAAAATTTGTGATTTTGGATGATTCTTTTGAACATACCTGGAAGGAGTCTTTTCTTCTACCCTTATCTGTTCCTCTGGCTCCTCATGGGTTTCTTCTTCATAGGTTTCTTCTTCATCATCAGTCTGATTTTGAGGGTGTTCTTCATCCTCTTCGATATTTTCATAATTTACTTGCCGAGGAATGTATCCTTTTTCATCAACCACTACATCAATGCTGTCAACAATTCTTCCAAGTCTTTTATTATAACACTTATATGCTTTGCTGTGGAGAGAATAACCAAGGAGAATGCCTTCATCTACTCTAGGTTCAATTTTTCCATGCTGTTCATCATTATTCTTAATATAGCATTTGCTTCCAAAAATTTTGAAATGCTTTACCGAAGGAGTCTCACCATACCAGAGCTCATGAGGAGTTTGAGTGTTGTTCAGTCGGACGTTTGTTTTTTTGAGAATAACAACTACAGAAAATGCAGCTTCACCCCAAAAGGTTGTGGGTCATCAAGCATAGCACGAGCCATTTGTTGAACAGTTCTGTTCATCCTTTCCACCACTCCATTTTGCTGAGGAGTCCTAGTTGTAGAGAATTCCCTTCTTATTCCATGTTCTTCACAGAAATCGAAAAATTCGTTTGAGGTAAATTCCCCACCTCTGTCAGACCTGAGGCAATTAATTTTGTGATCTGATTCGTTTTCTGCCAAGGCTTTGAAAGATTTGAATTTTTCGAATGCTTCGTCTTTGTGCTTCATAAGTCCTAACCAAACCATCCTGGAGAAGTCGTCAATAAATAATATAAAGTATTCTTCTCCTCGAGGCGATATTGTCCTAAATGGACCACATATATCTGTATGGACTAGCTCAAGAGGCTTGCTAGCTGATCCTTCCTTCTCAGGGAAGTTAGTTCTGGTTTGCTTACCAAACTGACATGATTTGCATAATGTGTTGTCTAGAATTTTGATATCTGGAAGACCACGAACTACCTGGTATTTGCATGCTTTCCTTATTTGTGAAAAGCTTAGATGCCCCAACTTCTGGTGCCATAACCAGTGTTCATCATCCTTGCCCAAATAGCATTGTTGTTGTCCTTCTTCAAATATGTATAAATTATTTGGAGTTCTTCTACCTTTGATCACTATTTTTCCTGTATCAAGATCATGAACACTACATCCATTTGATCGAAATATTACCTTGGTTCCTTGATCGCACATCTAACTGACACTCAGTAGATTATGCTTCAAGCCATCAACATACAAAAAATTTCCAGCTTTGACCTTTTCTTTCAATTGAGCAGTGCCTCTTCCTTTTATGACTGCAGGGGTATCATTTCCAAAAGAAACTTTCTTTCCCTTTTATAAAACACTATATGATTCAAGTTTTTCTTTATCACCTGTCATATGCTTTGAACATCCACTGTTGATGTACCATTGATTTTCCTGTCCTTCTGCATATAAAGCTATCCCACATCTTTCTGGTTGTGGTTCCTTCATTCTCCATGTTCTGGGATTTGAGGTTTGTTCCTTCTGAGTTGTCTTCCAAAACCTACTCATGCATTTAGAATCTTCATGACCGAAGTTATTACAAATAGAAAATTCAATTTCATTTTCAAGGGCGAAAAAGTTGTTATAGGTCCTTTTCATAATTCTAGTCATACTTCTTTGTTTTTGAGCTTCTCTAGTCATGATTGTCTTATAGGCAACACATTGAGCTGCTTTGTGACCAAAGTTATGGCAAGAGAAACATTGGCCATTGAAGAAACTTCTGCAATTATCAAATCTACCCTCCAAATGATTGTAGTTTCTATTGTCATCCATTCTTGAGGCAAATTGAGAAGATTTTACCTGTGGCTGATTGTGGCTCCTGTTTACCCTTGAAGTAGATTGCCCTCAATTTTCTTGATAGTATTTGTTCATTCTTGAGGTAAGCTATCCCTGATTTACTTGATAATTTCTATTAAGCCTTTGCTCGCTCCTCCTTGTTGCATCAAGATAAATTTTGGAAGTGGATGCTTGTGACACTTCTCCATTATATCCAAGACCTGTCTTGATTAGTGGAGAACGCTGCACATTGATAATCTCATCCAGAGTTTCAGATCCTTTAACAAACTTAAGATTAAGAGCTTTTGTTTTCTCAATCTCTTTTCTAAGACCAACAATTTCACATTCCAGTTTTTCATGATGTTTTTCTCTTTCAGCCAGTTGACATTGCAGAGAATCAATAATCATATTTTTCTCTTCTAAAAAGACTTTGAGTTTAGAAATTTCTTCATAAAAGCCATCCATATCTATAGCATCCATGTAATCATCATCTTCAAAAGCCATTAAAAGTTTATAGTTATTACCTCGTTCATCTTCCTCACTATTTGAAAGACCATCACTATCTTCATGAATGTAGTAACTTTTCTTAGTTACATTCTGTTTCTTGTTCCATCTAACAGGTTCCTTCCCTTCGTCAGTTTTATCCTTATGTGGACATTTGGCAGCATAGTGATAGACTCTCCCACAAGCAAAACATTTAAAAGGCAACTTACCTCTGAATCTTTCAGTACCCCGTTGAAGATTTTTGAAAAAATTTGATTCTTCTTCCTCTTCTGACACATGTCCTAAATCATAGTAGTCTCCTTTGCTTGAAGCCTTGAAAGCTGCTTCTCTCATGTCTGATGGTCCTCCTTTCCTCATTTCATAAGCAGTTAGAATCCCGTGTAGCTATGACATGGTAAGGTTTCGAAGATTCTCCTTTTCTTCTATTGCAAAAACTTTAGATTCAAACATAGGGGAAAAAGATCTCAGAACTTTTTCAACCACAACAACTTATTTTATTTCTTCACTCAAATTTTTCATACAATTAACAATCTCATCTACACGAAGGAAATAATTAGCCACACTTTCATCATTGTGCATTCTGAGATTTTCATACTAAATTCTGAGGGTTTGAAGTTTTGCTCGTTTTACCTGATCATCTCCTTCACAGCTCAGAACAATCTTGTCCCATATTTCTTTTGCAGATTTATACTGCATAACCTTCACGAATTTTGATTGAGATAGACATCCTAGAAGAGTATTGACCTCCTTTGCATTTGTTTCATATTTCTTCTTCTCAGCCGGATCTGTAGGAGTTGCTGATGGAAAAGCATACCCTGTGTCTATGATATCCCAGACTTCTGTACCAAGAGATTGAAGATAGGCAGTAACTCTTACCCTTCCAATATACAAAGTTTGTCCCATCAAAAATCGGTGGCCTGATTGATGCTTCCCTCTCGTAGTTGCTCATGATGATAGAACTTCCTTCAAGACATCAAGCTTCTTCAAAAGGACCTGCTCTGATACCAATTATTGGAAATAATACTGAGAGGGGGGGGTGAATTAGTATTATCAAATTCTTTTCAATTAATTTATTCTTCAGATATTGATCATTAGTTTGTAAGTCAATACCATATAATAATGTGCAAGAATAAGAAAAACAGATAATCACACCAAAGAACACCAGATATAAGGTGGAAACCCAATGTGGGTGAAAACCACCTGCTGCAATATGTCTCTATCTTCTTTCAATTAGAAACTTCTTTTACAATGATTTTGTACTGGTGTATTCCTTTACTAGTACGCAGGCTGCAACTTGCAGAGAGCTACAACCCTCTCTCGTTTTCCAGTCTCTCCTCGAAGGGAACTACAACCCCCTTAGCTCTTCTACTTCTTTGAGTACCACGTTTCATTAATTTTCAGACTGGATCCAAGAAGATCAAATAATCATCAAGAACATGTGCATCACCCAATCTCCTTATACAATCAACCAATGAATCACCCAACTTCTCAGAATGTTGTAAACATAAAAGTAATACCAGAAATCTAAACCCAGAACTCTGCAGCAATAGATAAAAGGTAGCAATTAATTATTTCAAGAAAAGTCCGCAACTTCACCAGTAGAAACCTATGAATATCCGCAATCCTTCTGTGTCTAAACTGCATAGATCCGCAACTGATCCTTCACCTGATCCTTCTGTTCCTGTGCGTACCTCCGCACTGTGCCTTTTTTCTGCTCTGCGTACCTCCGCACTTGCGCCTTCTGCTGCGTTACATACCTTTGCATCTGCACCTTTTGCTACATTGCGTACCTCCGCACCTGCACTGTGGATCACTTGTGGACCTCCGAAAGGAGCCAAATTAACAATCCTCCAATGTGCCAGAAACAGTAAGATCCACAGATCTGATCATGCACCCGAGAGATCACAACGTATCAATAGATTCGCCTTCAATTTCACCTTGATATAGATCTAGCCTTTAGAACCGATTACCCAAAATTTCAGATCTTAAGATATTCAATTTTCATAAGTGTCAAGCCAAGAGATCTCCTTTCCTTTTTATAGGCAAGCCCTTGTTAAAACCATGGGGCAAAACCATCGTAAACCAATACAAGGGATCCAACCCAGGGTTCAATAATTTAGATCTTATACCATGGACAAAAACCATAGGATCATGAATGACGGACTAAATACCAAGGGACAAACATAAGAATTCCCATGTGTGTACGCTTTTTTGCATTGGAGTGAGTGAACTGGGGTCCGCACCTTCTGAACGGAGCACCTGCGGGTATGTCTGCACTTCTTGGTCAGCGTACTTGCCGGTCCGCAACTTCTCTTAGGATCACCTGCGTGTATCCTATATTCTATGATTTTAAGAGCCTGAACAGAGATCTGCCACTTGAGTGAGTTGCCATCAAGTACAACACCTGTACCATAGTGCCAAACCAAAATCATAAAGCCAACACCTAACTCATCCTTCGTTTGCATTTTAGATTTTTGTTGGATCAAGATGGTTATCACATGGCATGAACATGAACATGAAAAATAGGACATGATTTCTTTACATAACCTGAGCAAGGTTGGTGCATTAAGAAACTGTGGTTTGCTGAAGTTCTTTCACATATCCAGCATGAGGCAACAAATCAGTTTGTTGTAGTATTTTCTTGATGTGTGGGATCCGATTGACTAGGTATTCTAGATTAGAGGTAAATCCATTCCATTGATATTCGAGGACATTTACTTTCTGATGGGTTTTTTGAGGCGAGTTGCCCTTCTTACACTTTCAGGATTCACTCGTGGGGGTGAATCCGTGAAAGATTATATTCATCAGTTCAGTAGAGATGAATATCAGCCTAGTAGAGATGGCAAGATCAATATCCGGGATGTCACTGATTGGCCTTTGAGGACCATTTTATTTACCTTTGCTAGATAGACTGGTAGCACATCTTTGTATTTGGTAAACAGATCTTACATGTAGTACGCCCTGGAATACCTAGAACCGAAGGTGTTCAATTGGTGCGAGGTGGTACTTCTTGTCATAAAATAACAAATCTCCAAAGTAAAGAATGGAAGAACCAAGAATTTTGGCTATGGTTCCATATTGACTGCTTTTTCCTTGGAGAGGATTCCACTGATGCAGCCTCAGTATATTTCACTAGGATTTCCAGCACCGGGGGAACCACAGATGCAGAGATGGGTTGATCTTATGGCCAGACATGCCGGTCAATCACAAATTTCCTTCTCTAATTCCTTTTTTGAGTGGTTCGACTGCCAAGAGATGGTCTTTGCGGAGTATCCATACATTAGGATGGATTTCTGAGGCAACCCAGATTTGGCACTACCAATTGGTGAGTAGTGGAGTTCTATAGGTAAAATGATTCGACCACATCTTTGTTTATCATTTTTATAATGTTTTTTTGTTTTTAAATGTTACCAAAACTAATCAAACTTGTATGTGTGTGCAGACATTGGACCAGTGCAACCAGTGGCGCACTCACAGGTGACAGATGATGCTCCAATAGGAGAGGCTGTAGGGAGGGCCATCCTTCGAGATCTAGACATATCGGATATCCTGGCAGTGTTGGAGGATTAGATCGAGGGCCTCACTCTTAGTATTCAAGATGTTAGGACCGATGAGTTACCTTTGAGGTTACAGTGCCACACTACTGGTATGATTGCACAGGCAGAGACATGTTATCACCAGCATCATTAGTCTAGGATGCTTCCCTGCATTTGTTTTTTGAGTTTCCTGGTCATACAACTGATTTTGTCTTGGACACAAAACATTTTGTAAAAACTATAAACAATTATATATTTTTGATTTTTCGGAGTTTTATTTTGGTTAAGTTATGTAATCTTGACGCAAATGTTAATGTGAAATGCTTTTCTTTACAAATTCTACAAATGTCTATCTAACACGTAATTTGCTAATGAATCAGTTAATGTGTTTAAGCTTATGGAAATGTGTTGATATTGAATGGAATCAAACTGTCTTTCCAAAATCTTGACTCTTAGGAACATACGATAAATAGCTGGGTTCTGAACGGAATAAATACCAGTAAGCTTTAGGATGATGAGTTGCGAATCTAGCCTGACAACAAGTCGGTGTATGCCATGCAAAATGACATCAGGTAGAAGCTCAATCAACGCGCCGTACTCAACGATGTTGTTTGTTGATTGGCCAATACATATTCCCCTTAAACTTACTAACTCATCGCTTGGAGCGAAAATGGCCCAAGTTGCAGAAGACAGGTTCCGCATACTACGACTAGCTCCATTGGCATACCTAACAAAGGGTTCCAAAAATTTTGACATCTGCAATGAAAGCGAAGTGGATTACCTAACCAAAATGACAACTCTAAAACAAAAATGCAACAAAATCATATATATAATAAGCACACTACACTTAATCAAGCATAGTAACGTTTGAGATACAACCCATTTGGGGCTGCGACAGTGGAATCCCATCATAATCAACCAACTCGTAGGATCCTTTTGTCAATACTCATTTAACAATGTAGGGGCCCATCCATAATGGTTCGAACTTACTTTCTCCCAATTTGTCAGAGTCCTGATCATAAAGTAAGACCAGGACACCTTCCGAGAAGAAGCGGGGCTTGACATTTTTGTCATATTGGGCCTTGATGCATTTCTTATGTGCTTCGTTAGCCAGCAAGGTGTCACGATGGGTTTCATCCAGGTGGATTAGTTCCAAGAAGTGAGCCTCTTCTTCAGAAGTTTCGGGAAGCAGATCGATTGCGAACCTAAGGGATGAGATTTCACATTGAATAGGTAAGACAACTTCCAGACCATACACCAACTAAAAGGGCATAAATCTGGTCACATTTCTTACCGAAGTCCTATATTCTCACAGAGTTGAGTATAGAATTAAATTTCAATTCTATTTGTGGACTCCAATCATTCTCTGTAGCATGCGCTTAAGGACTTTGTTGATTGCCTAAACTTGTCCATTAGCCTACAAATAATATGGAGTAGAACTATCATTTGATAGTCCTAATTTGGCAGTCAATTCAACCATCATGTGATTACAAAAATGTGATCCATGATCTGTGACTATAACCTTTGGAACACCAAATCTAGAGACTACATGATTAAAAAAGAAAAGACCAACCGTTTTGTCACTGTTGTTTAATGTAGGCATCACCTTAGCCCATTTTGTAAAATAGTTGACAATGACTATAATATACCCATGCCACCTGGTTGAGGTGGGGTTACATGTTATGAACTCTATGCCCCATTTAGCGAATGGCCCAACAACAACTACTGGATGTAGTGGTATAGGTGGTAATCTGGTTTTGCGATAAAAAATATGACAAGCATGGAAACTTCTGACTGCAATTATACAATATTTGAATATAGTGGGCTAGAAGTAACCAGCTCATAAGATCTTTTGCGCAGTAGTGTAACCAAATAGATGCCCCCCACAGGTGTTGTCCCCCACATGCCCCTGAATGATAGTCATTCAAGACTTTTTCAGCCTCGTCATGCATGAGGAAGCTTCACAAAATTGTATCAACACCACGACGGTAAAGTGTATCACAAACGATCAGGTAATCTTTGGCTTGGTATCGAATACGCTGTTGTTCAGAGTGAGAGCTATTTGGCCTAAAAGTTTGGGTTTGGATATAGATCAATATATCTCCATACCATGGATCGCTTGACAATATCAAAAACAGAGTCTCATCCACGATTGATGCTTTAGACGTTAAATCGTTGGATGACAATGGGAGTTCACAAAGTAACTCTGTGAATACGAGAGATTTCTTTGATTTGGATTTGGTGAATTCTAGATCAAACTCTTGCAAAATGGCTATCCACTTGGAATATTTTCCCCCAAGTAATTAACACGATAGAATGCAGGTCATAGGGTTGCAATATGATATAATGGTAGATTTACGAAAGAGAATATAGTGTCGAAATACCTGTACTGCTTGAACAGCTACTAAAGCCAGCTTTTTGACATAAGAGTACTTGCTTTTTGTATCATTAAGGTTGCGACTTAAATAATATATAGGATGTTCTATTCCATTATCTTCTTGCACTAAAACCATGTCAGTGGTTGTATCTGCGACAGTGAGATATAGGTTAAAGTCTTTTTGATAGTCAGGAGCATACATTAATGACATTTTTATCAAGGAACCTTTTAAAGCATCAAAGGAAGCTTGCGAAACTTGATCCTAGTTGAAGGGTACTTCTTTTTTCAAAATACACGTATAACCTTTGGCAAGTTTGGCATAATTTGGAATGAACCTCCTCATAAAGTTAGCTTTCCCTTGGAGTTTCTGAATCTAAAGCAAATTTGAAGGTGGAGGCATGTCAAGGATTGCCTGAACCTTAAATGGGTTGAGTCGAATTCCATCCTTAGAAACTATGAAGCCAAGTAATCAACCAAAACCAACACAAAATACATACTTGTGCGGATTGAGTCATATATTATAGTGTTGGCAATGTAGAAATATGGCTCTCAAATGCTACAAATGATCAGTTCGCTTTCGTGAATGAGCCGGTAGATCGTCGAGATACGATTGAACGATGCGTTTGATGTCATGGAAGGTGTAGTTCATTGCCCTCTAAAAAGTTTCCCCTGCGTTCTTTAAACTGAAAGGTAATTTATGATATGCGAATGTGCCCCACTGACATATAAATGTAGTCTTCGACTGGCCCTATGGGCAGATATTGATTTGATTGTATCTAGAAAATCCATCCATAAATGAAAATATTTCGCATCCGACACATTCATCAATTATCTAGTATATGAAGGGTGTAGGGTAGTTGTCCTTTGGACACACTTGATTTACATCCTTATAATTGATGCACACTCTAATTGTTCCTAGCTTTTTCATCACAGGAACAATATTCGATACCCAATCAGATAGAGGAACAAGGTAAATGAAACCAACATGCAAATTTTTTTCAACTTTTGCTTTAATGGTAACTACCTTCTTCGGGTGAATAGATCGAAGTCGTTGTCCTACTGGTTTGACATCTAGATACATCTTGATTTCATGTTCAACAATTCTTGAGTCAATGCCTGGCATTTCTTCATATGACCATGCAAAGACATCTCTGAATTCATGAAAGAGAGTGCAGTAGATTTCCCGTTATGATGGGGAATAATATTTTCCAACATGAATATTCTTTACGACATTAGGTTTGGTCGAGATATTAATGGTGATAGTTTCTTCAATATTGGATAGATTTAGCTCGGAATCCACTATATTTATAGTATTTGATAGAAAATAAAAAATTGAAGGATGATTGAGGTTGTTTGAATAATCTTCATTGTTATCTTGAAGGTGGGAATGATGGTTGTAATATTCCCACGACGTTTCTCCTATCATCATTGACTGAATGATTCCTTCGTCTATAGAATGTAAATGAGACCAAGGATCAGAAGAGGTACCATACTCTAGAGAGCTATCTATCTAAACACTTGTTGAGTGTTAATTCAGGTTTGCCACCTAGGCCCAAAAGATTGATTGCTACAAAGATTCTATGGGGCTTGGGGGTAACATCTCATGATGACCCACACTGTCAAAATTGTCAGAGTTATTCTTAATATTAGACAATGTAGAAGAGATCATATGACAGGTTTCCACTGTGGCCACTTCCACAAAGTCAGTTGGAGGTGGGAGGGAAAAAGTACCCATTAAGGATGGGTCTTTCAGGATACCTACTCCAACATTTTGAAGTGATTGAGAACTTCCATGGATCAATGGAATGCTTCCAGTAGCCTGTGAATTGTTAGGAAGAAAGGCTAATTGGTCAACGATTGTAATTCCACCTTGGAATGGAAATGCCATATTTCTAAAATATGTTGACACAATGGCGGCCATGGCATAAATCCAGGGCTTTCCTAGTAAGATATTGTAGTCAAGGTTTCCATCAATGACCTCAACTTCAATCTATATAGCTTTTCCCTCCAGTTCGACTTGCAAGTTACTTAAAATCCCATATGGTGTGTATGTTCTTCGATCGAATGCCTTTAATGTTGTTGATGATCGCGATAAGGGTGGTGAACCTAGAGTTTTCTAGCAACTCATTGACATAATACAGGTGGATGCCCCTTCATCAATGATCATTCAATGAATAGTTTTATTGAGGGCTTTTACTTGTATAAGGAAAGCGAGTTAAGCTGGTAACTGAGGTGCGTATCCTTTATGGTCAAAGGCCACAAGATTGGAATCCGCTGGATCAATCCCACCTATTGCTGATAACAGAGCCTGCTTTTGGGAGGGGCAATTCTGTAGTACTTCTAGCGTCGACATAGCGGATGGCGATTGAGCCAGATCCTCCACTATATTATAATTTTGTGCAGCTCGAGCACGAGGATTAAATTTTAACTTATGTACGATTCCCTTTGGCACCTTTATAGTTAATTCAGGAATAACGGGTGTAACAACGTTTGGTGAAGTCATCATCGAACTACTAGGTTGATTTGTAGCCTTGTTGTTTGATAATGGTGGATTGTCATAATCTTTGTTCCTTGTCGATATCAAAGCATCATTCTACTGTTTTGAGATGGATAGCATAAGCACTTGAGATTTGGAAGCTTGATCGATAGCAACCATATTAGTTTCTGGGTTTGGAAATGGATCAGTCAACACCACTGAGGTATTTGAAGTCTTTAACAATTTCGTAACCTCAACTTGATGTGGACAATCTCTTGTCTAATGGTCCTCGTTACATATGTAACATGGATCATGAAGTTTCTTTCGCCCAGTAGGGTTCTCAGAAGATTTTTTAGGAGTTGAATTCTCCTATTTCTTATTTTTATCTTTCCCTTTTTTCTTGCCCCTTGGTTGCTTAGGATTCTTGCCCTTGTCAGATGACATGACATTAATCTCTGAGGCAAGAGGTTTGTCATTTGATTTTTGACTAGAAACTGCAAGAGCTTTACCATATGGAGCCTTTGTGGTTTGCGTGCTTGAGGTACCGATCATGCCATCACCGACATAAGAGTCCTTGTTTGATTTAGGAGGAGGAATGGAAAATTCTGCTCTGGGAGCGTTAGGAATTTTTCATAGAGTGTGCCAAACTGAGTATAGATCAAGTCTAGATATTGGGCACGAGCAATGACTTGCTCTTTAGTGACAACTCCTCCTTTCGCCACGTCTTTAGTAATTGAAGGCAATAGGGACTTAATAAACCACTCAGCCAAAAGCTAATCAGGAACATATATCTTTACCATTCGACAACAACGTCACCACTCATGAATATGATCAGATATGGGAGTAGCTGTGGTCTGTTTAAAGTTGTTAAGGAGTTTTGTTGCTATTTCGTACCTTATGGGTGACTAAAAGTGGGCTAGAAAAGTATCAGCAAGGCCATTGAAGTTATCAAATGAAGCTCTAGGCAATTCAATATACCATTTCGTTGTAGGACTAGTAACGTTCTTTGAAAAAGGAGAAGTCTAATTAAATCATCGTTTAGGGTGTTAGCTGGGCACCACAAATGAAAAGTCATTACGTGATTCGATGGATCTTGACCCGGATTTCCATTGAATTCAGGAATATTGGAGGGAAGTTTATGAGGAATCACTGGCCACCAAGGGGCGTACGTAATTGGATCATTAGTCAGCCGGCTCAAATCTAGTAATTCTAGAGTCGCTACAAAAGGTAACTGTTGATTTAGGTTAGGTGAAGCATACTCAGGATAAGATGGAATCGCCTGATCAGTAGGTCTTTGCATACAAGCATAATGTATATGATGCTGGTAACTTTGATAAGGTTGTTCGACATAACCAATATAGTGTGGTTGTTGATGACCATTTTGAAACTTCGGTTGTCCATTACCCACAAAGCCTTGTTGCTCAGGTCCTTGGTAGGTTTTTTGGAATTGCGGCTGTTGGTATTGTACCAACCATGGTTGTTAGACCATTTGTTGTTGTCCAATACTGGAAGATTGACCAAGATGTGGAGTGATAATACTTGTTTGAGCCTGAGTTGTTCCAGGTAAGGAAGTGCTAACCTGAGGTTGTGATTGAGCTGTAGAGACAAGAGGTTGTTGTATTGCAACCTAAGAGACTTGAGATTGATACACAATAGGCATTACTTGTACTTGCGACACAGTCACAATAGCAAGTGTAGTGGGAATATTCAACATAGGTTGGGTCAATTGCATTGAATATACAACCCTTGGTTGTTAAGGTAGTATTGGTACCCAACCACTTGATGTAATTCCATTTTTACCTAAATGTTGTTGTAAACTCTCATATCATTGTTCTCCAGGAGGGAACAATGAAAAATCATACTGACCCCCTTATGGTGGTAGTCCAGTGTTCAAAGGATATATCAGTCTTTGAAGACTGATTTTCCAAAATTGATACTAGCCTACATGATCAATTTGTTGAGTTTCAACATAAGAAATACCAGATGGGATTCCAGGTGAATAAATAGGAATAGACCATGTCATCGAAATAACCCCTGAGTGGATCCTAGCTAGTGACTGATAACTAGTTGGGATAGATGGTATACCAACAAACATTGTAGGAGCGGCAGTAGGAAGTTTTGTTGTGGCTATATCTGATGACATAGTCCTAGATGTTGATGGTTGCTCAAACATGTTTAGTCTATCCAAAATATTTCCTAGCAATTCAACAGGAACTTGCAATGAAGGATGATTAAAAGAACCAACTTCAGGAGTAGAAGGATATAGACGAATCCAACCCCAAAATGTAACGGGGTACTAGATGGAGGATCCTCTACTATCATTTCTATAACAATCAGTCTAGGTGGAAGAGGTAGACCGTCAGGTCCGTAAAATATTTCTGGAGCCGAAGAAGGTATAGCTTCTGTAGTGATAGATATCGGAGGGGTGACACCTTCTGAATTCTGAAACTCAACTTCCAAATATTCAGGTAAGTGAACTTCAATCTCTGGATCAACTCTAGACAAATTTGTTTCAGGTATAGAAGTGTCTACCATTACATTAGGATTAGTTATAATGTCCTCTTGTAACTGTGGAATTTCTTCTCTAAAGGCAGATGTACCAAAAATGATCGGAGTAATTGTAGTCCCTAGTGATGTTGAAACCAAAGTTTCAAATAAACCATATGAATTGGACTCAATTAAATGAGACCATTTTGCCCAGAATGGTTTCATTTCTGGAGTCAAAGACAGTTGACTTGCTAGTCTCCACGAACGACATGGTTTTGATTGACTTTCTTCCATGATTGCGAATTACTTGATCAACTCAAAATTAAGGGGAAAATGATGTTATTCGAAATTCAATAAATTTTAATGACGCTTTGACACAAATTTTATTTTTCAATTTTTAAGAGTCGAGAAAAAGTTAAATATGACTCTAGTCCCCTTCGATTTTTAATGAGCCTGAAGTGACAAGTGCTCAGATGGGCCTTATCTTTTAGGGAGTCCAAAAGGAATGAAAGCGACTACTCTATAAATCTAGATAGAGGGTTTACCAAACCAATTGCAAAACTACAATATACACCTTGGTGATAAATTAAAGAGAAATTACCAAGGACTTATGTATGGTAGTCAATCTTCCCGAATGCTGTGTTCAGTGCATTGCGATCGATAGGGCGACAGACATAGCTTCCTATGAATAAAGGATGTAAGCCTATTGTGGTCTCCTAATATATACTCGATGGTATGGGGAGCACAAGTCTATGCTATCACTTATCGTATCAAAGAGGAGGAATCACCTAACCTTTGATGAAAATGATAGTTACTAGATTTTACGACGTCGAAACACGTCTCGAGACTAGACCTCTAGATGTGTTATGTTAGGTTCCAAAGCATTATTAGGTTCACTGAGATTTATTGTAGAGTTGATCTTGTTCAAAAGTTTGTCTTTCAATGGCTCGCCACATGATGTTGATTTGAAATTCCTAAAAATTCAATCTACAATGATAAGTAATCATTGTTTATTTTGATCAATGAAAATCCTAACTACTAGGGAAAGCAAATTACCATTCTTTCAAACAAAGAGCAAAGAAAACAATATAAATGCACTTTCATAAATCATTTTTTGCACACAAGCTAAACACAAATACAAAATGCATGTATTTTTTTTTTTGTTCCCTTAATGTGAGAAATGCCAAAAAGGAAAACTAAGTATAGATCTGAAATATTTCACTCAAGGCGACATTTCGACAATTTATTTTTCAAAATAGAAAGAAAGACTGAACGACACTTTTCAATTTCAAATAGAAAGTGCTTTCGACACTTAGAATAACAAAAAATCAAATCAAATACATGACAAAAATTTCAATCGACTATTTAGAGAAGGGAAACTCGACGACACTTCTCTTTTTGACACAAAACGACAGTTACGACACTTTTGTACCAAGATGACAGATCAATTTAAGCAACTTTTTGACAAAGGATTCTAAATTATGGATAAATACATAAAAACATTTACTAATCCTAATTAATGGAGGCTGATCTATGTAATGCAAGAAGGCTTTATTAATGAGGTATTGTTCATAAGCAGCAAATCACTAAACAGAGTTGAAAACAAGGACAAAAACCCAAATTTCAAGGAGGGAAATAGGCTCAGTCAGTCATCGCACTTGGGCTTCATAGAAATAGGGATGAATTGCACTTTTTAGGCTTAGGAGATGCGATGCACATTGGGTGACAGTGACAGATAGTGCGATGGGCCAGGGAGCGCACCTCAAGTGGGTTTTGGCTCAAATTTGCAGCTAATTTTAGTGATTTAAGCTGAGCTATGATGGACAGTAAAGAGAAAAGTATAAAGGAATGATCTTGGGAGGTTATTGAGCTACCAGAAGGGAATCTAGAATTCTTGTAAATTAAATGTTTAGTTCATAAACTAAACCGGAGATTGACTGAAGCAACATTCATCTACTATGCACTTGCAGAGCAAGAGTAGTTCGAAGGCTATTTGGCTAACTTCAGAATTTGTCTATAGTTTATAAAGCAAACAACAATAAAAAACAATCATCTATTTGATCCCCAGTGGAGTCGCCATTTTGTTTCCGGGAAAACTAGTGTCTTTTCGATCTGGTAGCCCTCTAGGATTGATAACTATCCTAGAAACAAACAATCAAAGAAATTTGTGATTTCCTCTATGTATAATAGATAAGAGAGAGAATCAAAGGAACCAACCTGGATCTTCCATTTGACTCCTTGCTTGATCTCTCTCCCCCTTGACTGAGCTTTCAACTCCTCTCCTAATTATCCCGCTTAGAGACTATTTGTAGAAACAAAGTAACAAAACAACATCAAAGCATCTTGATCTATTATATCATAAGCATTGTATAATTAGAAATAGAATGAGAATACAATGGCATTCAAAAATAACAATATTCACAAATACATGATTGTATGGAGGAAAAGTCAAAGAACTTTATTAAATATGAAGGGAGAATTACAACCCAACTGTCTAATCCAGCATCATCCTCCCAGCATCAAAACCCTCTTCACCTCATGAACAACAAGGTCACCCAACAATATAATGCTCCTTCTCAAAGACAAACTATTAGCACTTCCTTGTAAATTACAAAATTCCAGCCTCTAGATCTCTCAGGTGAGGGATCCATTTATAAATGTGTGCAAGGGTGTGAGTAATCTTTGGGTTTTTGATTAGTGTCATTCCACTTGTTGTTCTTGGTTCCACTTGGAGATTTCTTGGATCTCTTATTCATCCTTGGGCAAATTCAGAGAGGCAAGTGTCATAAGAGAAGATTCTAGAAGATTCCCTGAGCATCCACCTAGCAAACTGCCTTGGAAATTTGTCCATCCTCACTCATCACTCCCTAAAAAAGGCCTCATCAATATGCATCACACCTGGCTAGTGTAGCAGTCAGTATGCATTGCACCCTGAAAGTGGAGCAGTTAGTATGATCCTGTTTTGGCCAGTTCTGGATGGCTTTTCAGGTGGAACTTTTGGGGAATGATGTAATCAGTTGACCATGATCCTTTAAGGTATGAAACAACCCTTTTAGGGTTAAAGATCCCTAGTTTATCAACATATAAGACTGGGGTTGCAGTGCCTAAATATGTCTATAACACCACTGGAAATATGAACTGCAAATAATACACATCCTTTCCTACTACTATGCTTGGCCTACATAGCTATAACCATCCTCATTGATGTATGTTTCTTCTTACCCTGCAAGATTTTCTATTCTCCATCATCATCTAAACACTTAATAGCATTATCATAACAATCCACCTTAGTCCTGTTAATGCATAACCAATCCATACCCAACAATATATTGTATGATCCCAATAGAAGACATTTAGATGCGCTACTGTAGACATGTTGTTCAACTCAAATGAGCAAGATATTACCCAATGATGAACTCTTTTCTCAATACCTGTAGCCAACTTCATTGAACAAGATTATGCATGTACATATTTATTCAAACCACACTTATCCTCTAGGTCAAGACTGATATAACTATAGTTATATCTAGGGTCAATCGAAATAGAAACAACTTGATCACAAAGATTATCTTCCATCTCGATAATAGATGCCTAATAATCAACCTACCTATCATCCAACGCATCATAAATCTGAGGAATAATCTATCCAACATCCCCCCTATCTATGCCTTGTGAGCATTGTAAATATGTGGTATACCACCTTGATATTATGGACAATCTCTCTTACGATGATCCTTGCCATAAGTCCAACACTGTAAAGGATTCCTGCCATCACCCTTGTTCTACTCCTTAGACTAAAATATTCATCCTCTGTCAGATGCATTGAACTTCTTATGTGGTGCTGCATTCTCCTTGTCATTTGTGTTATGTGGATTGCCTCTCTTCTTAACCTGATTTCCTTTATTCTTCTCATTACGTTTCCAATCCTACTTATTCTCAGATGTGCTCTTCAATTACTCATAATAGTGTTTCAAATTTATTATGGTTCTTGTAATGATATAGACTCATCAAATTCAATCCTTTATTTGAATTATACCAAAAAACCATTGTCGAATCTATGAATATTTTTCTCTCCTCCTTCAGATAAGGCACATATCTCAAGAACTCCAAGAACCTAATAGTATACTCCTCATTGGTCATAGATCCCATCTTCAAATCATAGAATTCCTTTTCCTTGTCATAATAGTATCTCTCAGATAGATACTTATTCTTGAAGAGTCCCTTGAACTCACTCCAAGTCAATTCCTCTTCTGGAATGCCTCCAACATTCTTCACATATTCCCACCAAATGTCTACCTTTCCCCTAAGGCCGAAAATAACTATCCTGGCTTTCATGTTATTTGAGTAATCATGTAATCTAAAAATTTTATTCATCCCAAGTAACCATGCTTTAGCATCTTGTGACTTCTTCATTTCTCCATAAAACGTAGGAGGCTTTTCTTTCTTGAACTCCTCTGGAAAGTACTTCTTCTAACTCCTCCTATATGGATGGTGATAGTGATGATGAAGTTGTCTCTCTAAACTGGAGCTAGAATGGAACCCACTATCTTTACCCATCCTATTAAGTGTGTCAAAGAACCTACCATATCTAACTATATCATCCCTATAAAACCTATATCATGCTTGAGACTTATTACCATATGCCTCATTAGTCCTTTCCTCTTATCCACGGCTGATCCTAAGTTGTCCCTGTCTCTACAAATTAACAAACTCTAAAGGATAATTGCATTAACTCTGCTTGTTTCTCTTATGCCCTAACAAGTATTTCTTGTGACTAAATGGTCCTGTCATTATTTTCCTTACAACTCCTGATCTTGGCTTTCAAACTTCTCAATGTATCTGTGATGTCAGGGGAGTACTCATCACCATGTCTCTCATCTGATATGTAGGGAGAATAACATGAACTCTATTCCACCATTTTTATTTTCATCTTTGATCCTATACTTCCTACAAGAATACCATGCCAGATAAACTAAATGTAAACATAATAAACATACCTTAGTGAAGTTTACGAGAGTCTATCTTGTGAGCAAAATCAATCCATATTAGCACGATACATATACATAATCATACCAATATCTCGACATCATGCATGAAAATGGAAATTGCATACCGTGAACTCATGCACGATAATCATCACCATAACAATACATGCATAACAAACATAGAGACACTAACACATATGCATGACAAACACATTCCACTGATCCAATCCAAGTGTTGAACCAGAGATCTTTGCTGCCTTTCTATGAACACCCCTCCCATATCTACCTAGGTTCACTGGACTACCAGGGTAAACATGAGAGGAGGAAATACTATGACATGACTCGAACTCCTAGGTTCCATTAAGCAAGTGGGGATGGTTTTGGAAAACAAACTAATAGCTCAACACAACCTACATGGGCTACAAGTGACTCAGAGTCTGAATAACCATCCCAGGTGGCCAAAAGCTGAGTTGGACACCCTTTTTGTTGACAGATGATCCCATTCACATGCAAAAGACTATGAGCTAGTGAATTTAACCCTCCAATCGCATGCATGAAACTTCCTCCAAGTAACTACAACCTATGGTACAGGTGTTCTACTTGATGGCAACTCACTCTTGTGGCAGATCTCAGTTCAGGCACTCAAAATCATGGAAATTAAGATACCCGCAGGTAATCCTAGAAGAAGCTGTGGAATAGCAGGTACACCGACCAAGGAGTGCGTACATGCTCGCAGGTGATACGTTCAGAAGGTGCGGACCCCAGTTTCATGCTCTCCAATGCATAAAAGCGCGTGCACGTGGGAATATTCATGAATTGTTCATGGTATTAGTCCGACAGTTTTTGATCAAATGGTTTTGGTCCGTAGTATTGCATCCAAAAGTATTGATCCCAAGTATTGGGTTCATGGTATTGTGTTATTATGGTTTTGGACCATGGTATTGAGAAAGGCTTGCCTATAAAAAGGAAAGGAGATCTCTTGGCCAGACACTTGCGAAATTTGAATATCTTAAGATCTGAAATTTTGGGTGTTTGGTTTTAAAAGATAGATCTAAATCAAGGAGATAACTTACGGTGAATCTATTGACATGTCGTGATCTCTCGGGCTCATGAACAGACCTGTGGATCTGACTAACTGTGGCACATTGAAGGACTGTAAATTTGGCCCTAATCAGAAGTCCGCAGGCGATTCGAAGGCGCAGTGAGAGGGTACGCAGCGCAGTAAAAGGCTTAGTGTGGGGGTACGCAGCGCAGCCAAAGGCGCAGTGCGGAGTACACAGCAAAGGAGAAGGCACAGTGCAGTGTGCACATAGCACAGAAAAAGGTGAACTGCGAGGTACGTAGGAAAGCAGAAAGCACAGTGCGGATGTACGTTGTAAGTCAGAAAGTAAAGGTGCAGATCTGAAGAAAAGTACGCAGAGCAGAAGAACAACCAGTTCGGATCTGCGCAATTCAGACTCAGAAGAGCTGCGGATATACGCAGGCCCTATTGGTGAAGTTACGGACTTATCTTGAAACTTTTGTTGACTATCTTTTATCTATTGCAGCAGAATTCTGGGTTTAGATTTCTGGTATTACTTTTCTGTTTCCAGCATTCTGAAGAATTGGGTGATTCATTGGTTCATTGTATAAGGAGATTGGGTGATTTACATAATGATTATTTGATGTTCATGGATCCAGTCTGAAAATTTATGAAACGTGGTCCTTATAGAAGTAAAAGAGCTAAGGGGGTGGTAGCTCCCTTCCAGGAGAGATTGGAAAACGAGAGAGAGTTGTAGCTCTCTGCAGGTTGTAGCCTGCATACTGGTAAAGGACTGCACCAGTACAAAATCATTGTAAAAGAAGTTTCTAATTGAAAGAAGATAGAGACATATTGCAGCAGGTGGTTTTCACCCACATTGGGATTCCACCTTATATCTGGTGTTCTTTGGTGTGACTATCTATTTTTCTTGTTTCATGCTCATTATTATATGGTACTGACATACAAGATAATGATCAATTAAATTAAGGAAGGCATATTGAAAAGAATTTGATAATATTGATTCACCCCCCCTCTCAGTATTATTTCCAACATATTGTAGTTTTGTGATTGGTTTATTAATCCCTTTTTTCTAGATTTCTAGAGTAGTCACTTTCGTTCCTTTTCGACTCCTTAAAAGAAAAGGTTCATTTGAGCAATTATCACTTTAGGCTCATTAAAAATTGAACGTGAATAGAGTCATCTTTAGCTTTTTCTTGACTCTTAAAAATTGAAAAAGGAAAGTTTTGTCAAAGCGTCATAAAATTTATTTAATTCAGAATAACATCCTTGTTCCTTCATTGATCTTAGGTTTAGGTAATGGAGTCCACCAATCAAGGAATCCCTCTTGGGGGGAATCCTAGTCCTTTCTCTTCCTGGGGAGATATTGGTGCTCCATACATGGCTACATTTTCCCTTCCAGGAATCACAATTGGCCTGCCAGTATGTTTGTTCTCGACCTATGTAGTTCAAAACACAATTCCTCAACAATAAAATCAGCAACCAGTTGGCGCTGAAGTTGACCCCTCGCCTTCTACTTATTTTATTTCTCCCTCCCCTTCTTCCTGTTCGCTTGGTGAAATTAGTGATGCTAGTAACCAAGTGATTGAGAAGAAGAAGAAAGGGAAGGAGAAGAAGAAGAAGCCAGTTAAGCAAGGGGGAAACCATGCAGCATCTAGTGAAAATCCACACACCAAGCTTTTCAAGCCCAGATCTCCATGCATAATTTTCAAAGGAGACCACCTTCATCGAGAATATCCGTGTATCCCTCGTATCTTGAGAGAAAGGTATCCTCATTTGCACCATCAGTTATAATCAACCTCTGCTGATCATATTGACAGTGAACCATCAACTAGTGAAGTCAATGGATAGAAAGGAAAAGTCAGATTTCCATGTAGGTTATGTGAAGGTGATCATGATCTTCACCATTGTCCCTTTATGGATGAAGCCAAAAGATTCTTGGATAATCGTCCTGCTTCACCTCAGCGACTTCCACCTGGATACAGGAAGCTCTTACCAATTCCTTCGCTAGTTGAAAATACGACTGATGTAATGCAACCGTCAGTTGAAATGCCTATCATTGAAAGTGAACCTTTTGAGCCCATACCAGACCAAAGACAATAGGTCAAGATGGCAGTTGACCTAGTCTTACCATCAAAAAGACCACCTTCAGATGATACAATTCCCAAAGAGAATGAGAACAACACTGCTCAAATTATTTTTGTCAGCAAATAGTCTGATGAACTTGGGGGAAATCTACCTGTTCCTTTACAATAGGAGGAAATTGCCCTAGTTTAGGGTTCATTCAGCTGTTTATCCGGTACCCCCTCCAAGCAGTCTAGTCGTTTCCTTCAATTGGAATCAACTAGAAAGACCCTGCCTTCCATCTAATGTACCATTCTGAATCATAGTACAAGTTTACAAAATGATCGTTTCTGGAACTATCATATATGGAGAGGGTTCAGTGAGTATCCCCTCCTCAACTTCTTGGAAAGAACTTGGTTTACCATCACTTGAGCCTGTAACGCAAAATTTGTCAGGCTTTAAGAAAGGAACCAGTCGACCATTAGGGATCCTTCCAAAGCTTCCAATAACTTTGAAAAGGAAAACCATTCACTTGAACGTGATGGTAGTCCAAGGAACATTAGATTACAATCTACTTCCTGGACGTGACTATATATATATAGCATGGAAGCTATTATTTCCACACTCTTTCGAGTAATGTGTTTCCCGTATGAAGGCAAAATGGTACAACTTATCGACCAACTTTCATTTCCTGGGTCAAACATAGCTACAAGTCAAACATCATCCCTAAATGGTCTCTTTACATCAAGAATGTATTTTCAACCTTCATTTCATCCACTTGATTGTGGCGAGTAGTACGGTGAATGTAACGAAGTTTAGGGGGCATGCACCGTGGTCTACTACGGTAGGTGAACCTAGTTGAAAGGATAGAGTTCCTGGCAGGTTATATGATTGGCCTGAAACACTATTTCCTTGTAGGTTATATGATTGGTCTGAAACACCATTTCCTTATAGGTTATGGGATCAGATTGAAACATTTATTTCATTATAGGTTATATTATTAGTTTGAAATAGTTATTTCCTCGTAGGTTATGTGATTGGAAGATCACACCATTCGCCTTTGTCTATGGATAGAGCCAAGGAAATGTTTTTGTCTATCCGCTGATAGAAACAATCATGCCTAACTGTAAGGAATTACATATGGTAACATGAAACTCTCCTTTTCTCCATGCCTGGGGGCATGCAAACCTTTTTATGCAAGCAAAATATGACCAATTTCATTTTTTAGCTTTTTAGCTTTGTAGTGTCAACTTCTTAGGTTAGACAGTTGGTCCAGAAATTTATGCACACCAAACGGACCAAAGGAAGGGTTTTGCCTAGACAAAGGAAAAAACCATCCTACTTAATCTCAGTAGTTCCTTAGCTTTAATGTAGTTAGCTTGGTATTTTGGCCGTTCCTAGCCTATATAAAAAGGCAATGAGCACATGTTATTGTAGAGTTCAAGCTCACTAAAAAATAAAACTACCAATGAGAGACATCTTTAAGTGACTGGAACAAGCAATGTTTCCGCAAGGTTCAATCTCATTAAAAAATAAACCTACCACTGAGCATAGTTTCTCCTGATTTAAGCTCATTAAAAAATGAATCCACCTTCAGTAAACGACCTCTGTGATTGCCATGCTATCAGCCTTTTTAACCTTGGTTGTGCTTTATTGTCACCTCCATTCTTTTGGCCGATCATACGCTTCCACTTGATTGTTTACCCTTTTGAGGAGCAACTGCGACGAGTGGTTCTGTAGCCACCCTCTTCACACTGCCATGTTTTGAGAAGTTCCAAGCTTACCTGGAACTAGTTGCTACCCGAAAACACATTTTGTTCCTAAAAAATGAGTCTCTGTTAAACTCTTTTTAGACTCATTAAAAATAAAAATATTGTCGAGCTATTGGCCTTTCCAGCTCAATAAAGTAAGGGGAAGTGCCATCCCTCCTATACATTTTAATCTTTTGGGACCTAAGGGATTATCAAACAAAAGATCAAGTGCTTGTCTTTTTCGGCTCGCTAAAGCAATCGAAATGTCATCCCTTTCATATTATTTTATAATTTTTTGGACTTAAGGGATTATGATACGATAAAGGAACACTAGAGTTTCCCTTTCGTCCATTTTCAAACTCTCTAAACATGAAAAGGACTCAGTTATCCTTGTCGTTAAAATAATAGCGACAAAGTTGTCCAGCTAGACAAGAACGAGTTTCACTGTCACTAGGCTCGCTAAAACATAGCGACAGGTTTGCCCGAAGGGAAAATTATAGAACAAGCACATATTATCCTCATCAAGCTTGACAAAAATAAAGAGGTACTGGTCAAGAATGATTGGAGAAAAAGGGAGGAAAACTTAAAGAACTTTATTGGTAGGAGGTCGCTCTTGAACATGACACTTTCACTCTGTTAGTGTCAGTCTTTCCAGCCTTCCTCCAGTGATCAAATGTGCTCTTACAAAGTGATTTTGAAGTGTCAAGGTCAAATTTTGTATTTCAGTGAGTCTTCAAGCAAAATTTGGTCACTAGGCATTAGGTCTAGGGTTTGCCTTAACTCCTTCTAAAGTTTCCCAAATACCAATTTATGTCACTATTCAGCTGAGTCTATCATCATTCATAGGGTTTTCATTATCATTTCAGTGTCTAATGAGTCATTTTACATCTTATCCATGCTTCAGTTGTGCCTAGGCAAGGTTCATTTCCCTCTCCTAGGGTTTTGAAGGCAATTTCTCTTAGACGGTCAAATCATCAGCGAACCTTGTATCCAGATGTTCATACACCTTCCCCTATTCTTAAAGTACCTTATCAAACACTTCCCAACACTCAGATCCCCCAAAATCCTCATTTTTGCACAAACCCTAGTTTCTTGCTACAATTGGCAATTTTCTAGGTTGGGCCTGTGTTTTGCCCTTTTGGACCTTTCCCCTCACTCAATCTCTGATTTTTTCCACTTTCCCCTGCTTCCGAACATCCCTCCCACTCGAAAAATTTTCCCCAAGAATTTTAGAAGCCCCCTTCCCTCATTTCGCTCATTTGACAAATTTTGTTTGTTTCACACATCGGGACAAGTCACACTAAAATAATGTTCCAGAGAAATCAAAGATGAATTTTGGGAAACTGAGAGAGGTTTTTGTCCACAACATGCCAAAGAACAAAACATTCTTTCACTTTTTTCACAGGTGTCATGGTTTGAGAGAAATGTCAAGAATTCCGGTGCCTCAGGAGAATCAAAGACACCTCTAAAGGGACCTGGGAAAATCAAGTTTTATCCTAGCTTGGTTGGCCAAATGATTTTCTTGATGGGTAAAATGATAACTAGACACAAATATCTTTCCAATGAGCTATCCTAAGCTAAATTGGGGGTTGAGGAAGGCATTCAAAAGTTGACTGCAACAGCACTCTTCCTTGAGGCTGCCTCATTTGGCACTTTTTGACCAGTCTTGGGAGATTTAATCTTTGACAGGTCAAATCAAATCCAAATTAAAAAATTTTAGTTGGGTTGGAAATTAGACTCAAATACCTTTCCAACGCGATATCCTGCGCCCGATTCCGACACCGGGAAGGCCTCCAAAAGCATCCTGAAAAAGCGCGACATGTCAAGCTAGGTGCGCAACTTGTTGGGAGGTGCGCGACATGTCAGAGGGTCTCACATAGTGGAATTTTGCAACGGGCGCGACACGTTGAAAGGGGCGCGACATGTTGGGCGTGCTGCGCGACATGTCAAGATAGCTTCCCCCAACTCATTTCAGAATTGCTCAAGCCTCCTTTAATTCATCAAATCGCTTGAGGTAGGCTCTTCAAACTTGTGAATGGTTGCTGGTTAGTTGGGAAACATCATGAATGTGTTTGTAATGATCAAATTGTGCAAGAAGAAATACTCCATATGGCTGTTTATAAATTTGGAAAAGGTGCTAGGGTTTATTGCTGTTTCATTGTTTCCCCTTGGTCCCATTTCATTTTCCCTATATTTCCATGTCAGTTTCCCTTTTAAATTTGCAAAATATAAACCCTACCCCTCTCCCAAAAGCATAAAAAAACAAAGCACTCAAACCCTTATCTTGCTGCACCATATGCATGAGTAACCGCAAGAAATTTTTGGTGAATATGTAGAAAGTTTTGTAAATTTTCCCTATTTTCCCCTATTAATAAATGTATGCATATTCCCATATGTTTACTTTCTATACATGTATTCCCATATGCAATGATTTTTGCAAATGATATTCCAATATTCCTGATTATAAAAATGCATTCCTATTCGCCATAATTGTTCGCATATTTTCCTTAAATTCACTGTTATGTTCCTATATTCCTAATTCCTTGTCAAAATATCCCTCCCCTAAGATTTCCCTCATGTCCTTGTCCCCTTGAAACATCATAGAATTCAGCACTTTTAAAGCCAGAAACAGCAGTACAGGAGCCTTTACCATTATGGTTTGATTCAGCTAGTAGTATTGCATCAATTGACTCAGCAGGGCATCTCATGGGAGGAGTTCATCTGTCGTGAGTTTTTCACAGTACCATCAGTGCCACATCCTGAGGTTGTTCACGAGGAGGGAGGACCATCACATTAGCATGACATCCCTGTTACTAGACATGTCAGCTCCTCACCTCAGGTCACCTATCAGAGAGGCCCAAGGGCCTTATTTGCAGCAGCTCGGCGAGTACTTTCTCCACGCCAGGTGGAAGGGGTCTCGCCTTCGTTCATAGGCACCGTCGAGTGTTACTCCCCACACCAGGTGGAAGGGCCCCCCCTCGTTTCCGACAAGCACCGCATCAGAGGAGCGGCAAGCAGGCCCATGATCGAGGAAGATTGTCAGGCGATCCAGTTATTGATCTTGACGCCGGTTCTCCTAGCATAGAGCTCAAGGATATCATCCGAGAGCAAAGTACCGAGATTCAGTCGCTGCAAATGAAATTATTGATGGAAAAATGGATAATCAACTATTTAGAGCAGCGAAACAAACAGTTGGAGGATGAACCAAGCTATATGAGCTGCAGAAAATTCGTGAAGACTGGGAATTGGCTCGTAGGAGACCCGGTGACTTGAGACCCATAGATCGAGAATCTATGTTTATTTGGGACAATGCTCAT
>APFE031638319.1:28245-67111 GCA_000404065.3 Pinus taeda
CTCCTACCTCACCCCAAAGAACCCCCTGCAGAAACTGTGTCCAATCCCCGCACCCAAAATTGCCATCCCCTCAATTTGCCACCAAAAACCCAAAAATTCCAAAATCAATCTTTCTAATTAGTTTACTAGCCTAATATCAGTGTTACCTTATTGGTCTTCTCATCTATTGGAGATTTTACGAGATAGACCGGAGAGAGCCTTCTCCTGCCCCGTAGGGCTAACTATGAGGCTAAATGGTTTGATGTTGCCTTGAGGTTTGCCTTTCTCAGCCTAAGGTGAAATTTCAAGCGCTAACACACTCCATCACCATGATTGAGTTGGGTTGGGTTATTCCATTCACCGATCATATCACCATTGGTCCTTCGTACCATCCATATTTTGGGGCTAACGCTACCAATCCATATCAGTGTTTCCAACATGTTCAAGAGAAGTCATTCAAAGAATTTGCCATCCAACTAACGCCTCATCCACTACAATACCTTCACCCTCCATTTTTCATGACCGCCATTCCTGAACGCTGTATCATCAGATTGTTTTCACCTCCAAAAAATCATTTTCTCCATTTCATGTTGTTGATGTGGGATACATCAAGGCCCTCCTATGATAGGTCACTTCTTGTCGACATCAGCTAATTATCCAAGAAGTTGACTTAGAAACAACCCTTTCAGTACTTTGAAGCTTGCATGCCTCAATAGCAAGTTTTCTCACTTCCAGCAACAGGTATACATCAATGGCCTTCGATCGAAAGATTTTGTGTGGTGTTCAACATTGAGTCATATATTCACACCACGTGAATTGTACTGTAGTACCTTGAGGGTCATTATCATTATCAGTGACTCCTCTTGCACCTGTTAACATCTTACATTATTGGCTGGTAATCAAGTGATATCCTTCCATGTTTAGCTTCATAACATATTTTCACATGGATCGACTTGTACATCGGGCGAAGATTGAATGAGTTTTGAAGACCCTGGATCTAGTTTCATCCATCTAGGCTACAATATATTCAGGAAAATAAAGACATCAAATGTACACAGAAGCTACACAAATGATCATCCAAGCTAAGGGATGATGACTCTACACATAAAGAATAACCAATCTGCAACAACAGATGATTATCTATCCTATGTACATGAGAATGAATTTATAAAGATGAGCATGTGAATGCTCGCCTCAGCTAGATCATGAAAATAATATGATGATGATGTATTGTATTGTAACTTATACAAGTCACCTTCCAGCTCGAATACCTTAGATGCTCATGATAAAGCATTTCACCCCACATCAAAATATTTACAGACTCATGTTTTAGGGGGCAACTGTTATAGACATATTTAGGCACTTCAACCCCAATCACATATGTCGATAAACCAAGGTCTATTTAACCCCTAAAAGTGTTGCTTCATACCCTAAAGGATCATGGTCAATAATTACATCATTTCCCAAAAGTTCCACTTGAAAAGCCACTCAAAACTAGCCAAAACTGGACCATACTGACTGCTCCATGGTCAAGGTGCAATGCATACTGGCTGCTACACTAGCTAGGTGTGATGCATATTGAGAGAGCCTTTTGTGGGGTGTGATGAGTGAGAATAGACAAATGGCAGAGATAGTTTGCTAAGTGGAAACCTAGGGAATCTTCTAGAAACTTCTCATATGGCACTTGCCTCTCTGAATTCACCCAGGGATGAGTAATAGATCAAAGAAATCTCCAAGTGAAACCAAGAACTATCAGTGGAATGGCACTAATCAGAAACCCAGAGCTGACCCACACCCTTACAAGACATCTATATATGGATCCCTCATCTAAGAGATCTAGAGGCTGGAATTTTGTAATTTGTAAGGAAGTGCTGTTGGTTTCTCTTTGAGAAGAGACATTGTATTATTAGGTGATCTTGCTTTTCATGAGGTGAAGAGGGCTTTGATGCTGGGAGGATGATGCTAGATTAGATAGCTGGGTTGTAATCCTCTCTTCTACTATTAATAAAGCTATTTGAGTTTTCCTCCATATAATCATGCATTTGTGAATCTTGTTGTTTATGAATTCAATTGTATGGTCAATGTATTTATGATTCTGCATTGTTTATAGTATTATAGATTGAGATGCTTTGATGGTGCTTTTTTGCTTTGCCTCTACAGGTATTCTCTAAAGCGGGACAAGTGGGAGAGGAGTGGCAAGCTCTATCAAGGGAGAGAGGAAACGAGCAAGGAGCCAAGCGAAAGATCCAAGTTGGTCCTATTTGCTTCTCTCTTATCTATCATACATAAAGGAAATCACAATTTGCTTTGATGGTTTGTTCCTAAGATAGCTACCCATCTTAGTGGGACTAGAAGATCGAAAAGACACTAGTTTTCCTGAAAACAAGGACTCTTCAGAAAATTCTACCTGATGCTCCTAGATCTAAGGTCGATTTAGCCAAACCAAAACCAGGTCCCCACACTGATGGCATAGTCAGATCGATTGATATTAACATGGTGAACCTATTAAATCAATTACAGCAGTTGTCTCTACAAACTACTTCTTCTAACTAGGCAACACCATCTGTACCTACACCTTCCCAACCTACCTCTATAAACATCGTCCAAACCTCTAACCCCAAAGGAAATCAACAATCTGATGCGAAGAAGAAGGGACGAGGTAAGAAGAAGAACCAAGAAGGGAAAGGAAATGCAAACAAACCTCGAAATGGTGCCGGTGAGGGTAGGAAATAGTCCAAGAAAAAGGTAAAATTTCCATGCAAGTTATACAATGGAGATCATCTGACTCACCTTTGCCCTAAGATGAAAGATGATTAATGCTTATTAGTGTAGCAAGGGTCCTCTAGACTCCAATCCGTTCTGACTAACCCTTTTCTCCAAGGGTAGCAATTACTTTCTGGCATGAATTTAAATGTTGGTACCTCTGCAGGGGGCAACCAGGAAGGGGAAAATTCCTCAAATGTCTATACGATGAGCTCTCATATCGACGTCACTACACGAGAACCTGATTATGGTGAATCAGAAACATCTAAGGCTAAGGTTGTTCCCGAAGCCACAAAGCCACTTCATACCTTGAAACTTCTCGAATTGGATCTTTGACCCGAATAGACCAGGAGGGTTTGACTACTGGTACTGAACATTACTTGATCCAGAAGTACTAGAAGGGTTCATAATAGCACCGGAACAGGGCTATTTCATCCCAACCATATGAGTTTGTGAGCCACTCACATTGGTTGCGCCAGAAATTATGGAAATATTTAGGTTTTTTCCCCCAGACGATGGGATAGCCTGCCTGCTTACTGGAGGGGTTGGAGAACTTACAAAGACTTGACTCAAAACCATTGATTTAATTGGAAGAGTAACTTGAAACAATGAAACGTGTGGATTCAAAAAGGTCGGTTGCACCGAAACTGATGCGACTACGAAATGCATAATTGGCTGAGAGGTCGGGTTCTAAATGAACAGACCTGAGGTAGGCATAGTGCTAGATGACCATATAAGGTTGTGATACAAGGACAAAGAACTAAGAGTACCCGACACCAACTGAGCCAGAGAGGTATAGCCATGCGGCAATGAAGGCCTGCTATGCTCAGGGTAAATTCTTGTCGGAATGCTTCCCATGTAAGGGAAACCTTTAGGATGGAATTGATATCCTTGTTCATCAACAATGTGAAGAGTGTATGTAGTAGAATCATCTGAGTGACCCAAAGAGGATATTGGAATATCGCCTTCTGATTCCATGGGTGGAAACAAACAGTGATGGACAACATAGATGTTTGAGGAGATATTTCCAAAGGAATACCCGGTTGATGGTACAGACTATATGAATGATCCGGTGATTTCACAATAGGATCAAACAAAGGATTCAAAGGGATAGTTCCTGGAGCAATACATTGAAAGTTCTTGAATTGGATCTGGCCATACCCACTAGGCACGACGAATGGACCAGGCTGAACATAAGGTCCATATTGAGGTACGTAAGGTGGATTTACCATCACTTGTGAACCATATGGAACATAAGGAGGTTGGAATGGACCCTGAGCCACATATGTCTTCTCGTACTAGACGTTACTTGACACGAACAGACCAGGAGGGTTTGACTACTGGTACTGGACATTACTTGATCCAGAAGTACTAGAAGGGTCCATAATAGCACCGGAAGGGGGCTATTTCATCCCAACCATATGAGTTTGTGAGCCACTCACATTGGTTGTGCCAGACATCATGGAAATATTTAGGTTTTTTCCCCCAGGCGGTGGGACAGCCTGCTTGCTTACTGGAGGGGTTGGAGAACTTACAAAGACTTGACTCAAAACCATTGACTGAATTGGAAGAGTAACTTGAAACAATGAAACGTGTGGATTCAAAAAGGTCGGTTGCACCGAAACTGATGTGACTACGAAATGCATAATTGGCTGAGAGGTCGGGTTCTAAATGAACAGACCTAAGGTAGGCATAGTGCTAGATGACCATATAAGGTTGTGATACAAGGACAAAGAACTAAGAGTGCCCGACACCAACTGAGCCAGAGAGGTATAGCCATGCGGCAATGAAGGCCCGCTATGCTCAGGGTAAATTCTTGTCGGAATGCTTCCCATGTAAGGGAAACCTTTAGGATGGAATTGATATCCTTGTTCATCAACAATGTGAGGAGTGTATGTAGTAGAATCATCTCAGTGACCCAAAGAGGATATTGGAATATCGCCTTCGGATTCCATGGGTCGAAACAAACAGTGATGGACAACATAGATGTTTGAGGGGATATTTCCAAAGGAATACCCGGTTGATCGTATGGACTATACGAATGCCCTGGTGATTTCACAATAGGATCAACAAAGGATTCAAAGGGAGAAAAACCACTCTTTACTGACCTTCAGGCGTCAGTGGACTCTCGATAGTCTGGATAGGATTATCTAAAGATTCTGGGCTAGATTCCTAAGGTCACCCAGTATTTGATGGGGAAGGATGAGATGAAAAAGGTTGAATACTCGGAACAATTCCAAGTTCAACGCTTTGATCTTCAAGTGACTGTGAGAGTTTGGGAAGAGGCTCCTCACATGATCTTTCAAATGGAGGAGTGGAAGAGGAACTAGGTGAAGCTGATGGTTCTTCCACGATGACTTTGTCTCAATCAACAAGAAAAAAGAGATTAATTTCAGGGCTTCTTCAAAATGTATTAAAGGTATACACATGATGTGGTCTAGAATAACACTATCAGGAATGTGATGTGATCGTGGGCAAAAAAAAAAAATTAAGACGTTGAAATAGACTGGTGCATTTTCATGTTTTAAGAGTCAAGAAAAAGGAAAAGATGACTCTATCACTTTTGATTTGAACAAGATCGAAAGGACAAGTGCTCGATGATATTTTAAATTTAGAGAGTCAAAAAGACCAAAATGACTACTCAGGATAATCTAGGCAAAAGGATTACCAGGTAACCATGAACTGCAGAATACCTCCCGACGAACCGAGAAGTATAGGAAGGAAATCTCCACCAATGTTGTGTTCGATGTATCACGTTTACAAGGTGGAAGACTCGGCTTCCTATGGATAAAGGATTACAAACCTAGTGGGATCTCCCTTTACATATGTGATGGTACGGGGAGCACAAGTCTGTACTAGCACTCTCTAGCGCTGAAGCGAATGACAACTACTAGGTTTAAAGATGTTGGAACACGTCTCTAGCCTAGACCTCTAAAATGCACGCATTAGGTTTCAAATGCACCTTAGTTTAATTGAATACATTTTAAAGTTTATCTTGAAATTATGTCTCAGTTTTCAGGCCCTATTGATGTGACTCGAAAAAATGCCTATTTGTAGCTAAATGAGACAAAACCCTTTCAATTCGATGAATGCTTACACTAATGAGAGTAGAGAGAAACATCAATGCAACAAACAAGCAGTTGAAAGCAAGATGACTCTTCAATACTTCACTTTTTCGAAAATAAAATATTAAAAAAATCCTTCCACTTCCTATCAAATGCACTTTAACCAGTTTTTTCAATGGTAAAAGAAGTTCATCTCCTTTCGAATGCAAAATGTTGATGTGATTCTAGCTTTCAATGATGCTAGTTAATGCAATATATCGATTCAAAAAACTAGAATTATGTATTTTTCAATCGAATAATAAATGAATCTCTCATATAAACACTTCAATGAGAATTTTTCAAACTTCAATGAGAATTTTTCAAAAGATGAGCATCAATCATACGCAAATCACGGAAAAGAGAATTCTTTTCCAAATCAATTATGCAAAGACTCAATAGAAACAAGATGAGCAATTGTAATCTACGCTCAAAAAGAGACGTTCAACCAAGTGGAAAGAAAACAAAGCTTTTCAAACTTATTCAATCGAAACCAAAGCAACATAAAGAACTAGAACACAAAATGCATGAACCAGTTAACCAACCAATAGACTTACTGAGCACACAAACAACTAAATTGACAATGACCTAGATGCCCTAGGGCCACAAACCATCCAAAGACTCAAAAAATCAAGTAAGGAAAACTAAAACCAAGAAAGCACACCAAACAACCTAATGAAGGTTTCTAGCTAGGGAGAACAAAGGCAAAACATGATAAGAGGAAAAAATTATGAGGGCAAGACACAATGGTTATGATTCAGGAGAAACCCTGATCTTCACTTACAGGAATTAGTGCGATTTCCTAACTAACAAGAAGCACCACAAGGGGGGACGACGTGACTGTTTTAGAGCAATTCACATTGATCGGCGTGACTATCAGAAATTAAAACATGTTGATTGAGGATTTCAAGGTGTTAGAGCTCCAAACCTCACTCTTGATGTTTGTGATGCTGCACTCATGGCCTAGGGAAACCCCTCCTTCCAGACATAATCCAAAATTTAAAAGACAATGTTTTACTCCCTATACGAGACATTGCCCTGAGCTAAACACGTGTGTACGTAGGTCTGTGTATACCCAACCCACGTATATGTCTTAAAACACTTAAAAAAATTAAATCTCCTCAATTTCGAATGGAGATCATGGGTTTTACTTGTTGACTACCTATTAGTGCTCGTGGCCCAACTATTCCGAACGAATTCCCAACTAAAAGACTACTTTTGGAGAGGTATAAAAGGCTTCAATGGGAAGGCCTAAAGGAGGAGACAAGAGAGAGAAAGATCACTCTACTGAGATTGTCTCTAACCAGGTCTGAAGATCCTTGTGCTTCCAACACTTCCCCCATTTACAGGAAACCCTTGTTTCCTTGTGTGATGATGTCTTTCTACTACTTGAGATATCATGGAGTAAGTAATGGAAGGAGTTTGTTGAAGGCTTGAGACTAGTCGAATCTAGAGGACGGTTCTGCTTGGAGCCTACGAAAGGATGACTCAGGTGAAATCGTTCCTTTCTGTACTTTAGTTATCTATAATAAAAAGAAACACTTGTCTTGTTCCTGATATAAATCTTCTTCATGTTTATGATATCAATGTTATGATTCACATATGAATGGTTCTTTTAATTGTATAACTAACTACCTTTCAATATGCTATGAAGATGATTTTTTTATGATGCTTGGTCAATATACTGATGTGCTTTCTTGAATTGATTGTTTTGTAGTTTGAAGAAGCAAAAGGAACTCCAAGACGGTTTGGACCCTGGCTAGATCTTCCCAAATGAAGGACCCCCAGTTGCACCTCTCTTCGTTCAATTTGTTTATATTAGCATCATGGCTGTGTGGAATGTGTGTTTCTGTTTATAGATAACCTCTAATCTGCTAGGGTATAAACCCAAGACCCTAGGGGAATTTATCCCTTAACAGAATTGGCGACTCCACTAGGGACAACAGAATTGTTGTTCCTAGTTTGGGTTTATTAAAGCCAATCAGGGCTCAGCTATTTATTTTCTTGCTGTTACTGTGTAGTCTATCCCTGTAGGAACTTGAATTGTAAGTTTGATCAATTTCTTCAGATTTTTTTTTGTTTTTTCTTGTAATCTTTTATATACGTTTTTTTTCTAGTTTATAGAAGCATACATACGCATGTTTCCTTAAGTAAACCTACGTATATGCATGTTTCCTTAGGCTGAATCGCGTATACACGCAACTATTCACTAACACAGTCACGTATATCCTAAAATTTTGAAGATTTTTCAAATATTTTTGTTTCTGAAGATCTGTCTGCTGGTTTGAATTAGTCCTGAATAGTTACTTTTTTGTGTCAATCTTTATTTTTATAGCAAGTATATGATTTCAAATTCTCTCTGATTGTGGAAAGTGTTGGTCTTATTTGTTTTTTTGCAAACGTCATCTTTTTTGTTTAAGCACACAAGATTTCTTGCTAGGAATCTTGGTTACTCTGTGTCTTCAGAACAGAAAGGTTGATTTCAATCTTTGTGTCAAGTTTTGTTTTAGTGACTTTTTTGATTTACATGTCAAAACTATATCTTTGTGACCATCTTCTTTTCTTATTTTCTGTTAGTTGTTGGTTCACACTTTCTTGAAAGCTGTATTTTCAATATTTTGGTATTTATTGCCAAGCTCTTGTTGCTGCTTTTTTATTGTTAAGAGCATCTTGAAACACATTTTTGTTGATTTTTCACCCGCTTTGCGTTGTCAACATGCAAAGTGTTTTGTTGCCTATTCTTTGATCATAAAGTTTCAGTCTTGTTTGGAGCACTTTTGAAAAGTCATTTTTGTTTTTCTTTTGAAGAAAACTTCTTGAAAACTTGGTTTTGCTTTCTTGAACTTTGTTTTGATTTAGTTTCTTTTTGCGAGCGAAAGTGCATTTTTGTTTTTCTTGAAACTTGCTTTTAGTGTTTGGACAAAAATGAGCATTAGCAACTTATATTATATCTAAACATCTTAAGTGGCAAATTAAAATTGATAAACAAGTTACTTTCATTTCTTGATTTAAGAGTAGTCTTAAGTTTTGCATCAACATGTACTTATTGCATTAGGATAAACTTGTGCATCTTTTAGGGCATCCATAGTTTTGTTAATTTTTGTGAGTCTGAAGCTTGAGTAAAAGAAAAGAAGAAATTGTTGCTTTCTTTGAAGTTCCTCTGAACCTAGTAGAAATTTGTTTCATCGAAGAAGCAAATGAGTGCATTTGCATATAGTTTGGTTTTTATTAATTTCTCTTGTGTCAAAACACCACTACTTTCATTTTCGCTTATCCCTTGACTTAAAGAAAAACCCATTTAAAAACAAGCATTGATTAAAATATACTAGAACTTTTTATAATTGTCAAGTTAGACACACCAACAAGTTTTCAGATATTTTAGGGCCTTGGATTAGGTGAGTGGAGAGAAAAGTCTCCAAGGCCATTTAAACTATCAAACATAGGAGTCTGAATAGTGAGTGAAAATCTAATAGCATTAGTGAGACCAGGAAAGCTCTGGATCTGGGAGTTAAGAACGAGGGCTTTTGAAGACAAGGAAGAGAGATACCCCCTCTCCTACTTATCAGATCTTACCTCAAGACTGTTCCGCCTAGCTTCTGACATGAGTTGGTAAGATTGGCTGCTTCCCCTAGGGATCTACATATGTGGCTGCAGGGGGGAATCCCGTGGCACCTGAGGTCGACCTTGTATCACTCTCAACGTTACTACTAGAGGGCACCCTTGCGAAGCTTGGGGGCTTGTACCGGCGCGGGGTGTTGTTAGGAGGTCAGTGTAACTTCCTATGTTACCATTGCTAGTAGGACTGGGCCGTCATTATCCCAGACTATCTTCGGAAGGCCCTTTACTTCACTTTCTTGTATTTTGGTGTCTAGTCCTTATCACCCAGAGCATAAATACTTGAAAGTTGTTTGACTGGCTGATATCTTGTAGGGACTTTTTAATGTGTGCTATGTGCTCTTAGTTGGCCTAGATTTCATTTTTTCTTGAGTCTTTAACTAGATCTTAATTAAAAAATTCAAAGTGGCTGACCGATCACCTAGACGGTCTCGAAGACTTCATGGCTTTTCACCACCAAGTTTAGAGCCTTCTCCTAGAAGGCACAAAGGTAATACTATCGGTGGGTTTCATCCCATGGCAGCTGACGCATCGGGGATTGATCCTCCTATTGGGGGCATTAGTGTTCAAGAAAGGCCTGGAACTTCCACAGAATAAGAGAGGAACACTCCGGTTCTTTCTCGAGTTCTCTTTCAAACAGAAGACAACATAGAGGTAGAAGAACTCCCAGAGTCATTAGCGGCTCTGAATTATCCCATACCTTCTAGCTATCGAGAAGTATTACAATATGTTGGGACTCCTGTTATAGACATTTTTGGGCGCTTCAACCCCAATCATAAATGTCCATAAACTGAGGGCTCCTAAGTCCCTAAAAGTGTTATTTCACTGCCTAAAGGAACAAGGTCAGTTGATTACATCATCTCCCAGAAGTTCTCCACTAAAAACTGCTCATAAATGGTCAAAAATGGACCATACTGGAAACCCAGTGTAGAGGGTGCGATGAATATCACCTTCCCAGTGTATAGGGTGTGATTCATACTGAATGGCTCCTCTATAGGGTGCAATGGTCGGGAATGGACAAGTGGCAGGGACAAAATGCGAGGTGGAATATCATGGAATCTTCCAGAAGCTTCTCCTCTGACACTTGCCTCTCTATTTTCGACCAGGGATGAGTAAGAGATCATCATTCTCCAAGTGGAAGAAGGAAATATCAGAGAGAGGACACTAATCAAGACCCCAGAAGATGACTCACCTCCCTACAATCATCTATATATGGATCCCTCATCACAGAGATCCAGAGGCTAGAATCGTGTATCTTGTAGAGAAGTGCTTTTGGTTTTCTAGTGTATATTCATAGTGTTGGGTGATCTAAGCTTTACTTGACATGAAGAATGGCTTTCTAGCTGGAGGATGATGCTGGGTCAGAACATATGGTTGTAATCCTCTTGCTACATTTCATCTTATTAAAGCTATTCAAGTTTTCCTCCATATTCTTGTATGTTTACTTATATATGCATTTGTATGGTTAAGACACATCTGGTCCTGTGTTATTTATGAATATAGATCTTTGTTCTTTGATAGTAGTATGTTATTGTGATTCCATAGGTGCTCTTTGGAGTTGGGCAGATGAAGAAGTAGCGACGAAGCTCTATCAGGAAAGAGAGGAATCAAACAAGGAAATCAAGCGCAAGACTAAGGTTGGTTGCCTTGGTTCCACTCTTATCTATTTTCATAAAGGAAAATGAAAGTAGACTTTACTTGTTTGTTTCTAAGATAGCTACCAGTCTTAGTGGGAATAGTAGCATCCGAGTGGACACTATTCCCGGTAAAACAAAATGGCGACTCCGCTGGGTGAGCGACTAGATTGTTTTTTAGCCTATCTTGTTTGTTTTTCTTTATAACTTATAGACGGACGTCCGTCTGAAGCTGTTATATTCCACGGTAATAGTGGTTCCACACGAGCTGTGCTATTACCACTAAGATGTGGTGGTTATATTAGAAACAAATAATCAAAGTCTACTGTTGATTCCTTTTATGAAAATAGATGAGAGGAGAACCAAGAGGGCCAACTTGAGTCTTGCGCTCGATTCCCTCTCCTTCTTGATAGAGTTTTGCTCCCTGTTCTTTGTATGCTCAGCTTCAAAAAGGACCTGTAGAATCACAACAACATACTACTATGCAAGAAGCAAGGATCTAAATTCACAAATAATGTAGGATAAGATGTACATTAACCATATACAAGCATATATAAACAAGTACACCAGGATATGGAAGGAAACAAGAATAACTTTATTCAGATAAATGTAGCAAAAGGATTACAACCATGAGCAGCTCTGACCCAGCATCATCCTCCAGCTAAGAATCCCTTCTTTCACCTCAAGCAAAACAAAATCACCCAACACTGTGAATGTACATAAGAATACTGACAACACTTCTCTATAGATTAAAAAATTCTAGCCTCTAGATCTCTGTGATGAGGGATCCATATATAGATGATTACAGAGAGGTGAGTCATCTTTTGGAATCCTTATTAGTGTCTTCTCTCTGATATTTCCTGCTTCCACTTGGAGAATGAAGATCTCTTACTCATCCCTGGTCAAAAATGGAGTGGCAAGTGTCAAAGGGGAAGCTTCTGGAAGATTCTAGATCTTCCACCTAGCATTTTGGTCCCTGCCATTTGTCCATTCCCGACCATCACACCCTACAGAGGAGAAAAATAGTATGCATCGCACCCTATACATTGGGAAGGTGATATGCATCACACCCTCTGCATGGAGCTTTTAGCATGGTGCGGTTTTGACCATTTATGAGCAATTTTCAGTGGAGAACTTCTGGGAGATGATGTAATCAGTTGACCTTGTTCCTTTAGGTAGTGAAGCAACCCTTTTAGGGACATAATAGCCCTCAGTTTATGGACTGCTATTGTGTGATTAGAAGTGCCGGTATATATCAAAATGTCTATAACAGTTGCCCCCTAAAGCATGAGGTCGTTAATCGTTTTTGATGTCGGGTGAAATGCTTTACTATGAGGATATGAAGTTTTTCTGAGCTAGGAGGTGACGTGTAATAAGATACAATACAATACATTATATGACAACATTTTTTCATGATCTAGCTGAGGTAGGAATTCCCATGCTCATCTTCATAAACTCATTTTCATGTACATAGGACAGACGATCGTCTGTGTGATAGACTGATGATATGGACACATCATCCCTTGATTTGGATGATAATTTGTTCGGAAATAATGTACACTAGATGTTTTTATATTCCTGAATACATCGCAGCCCGAATGGATGAAACTAGATCCGGGGTCTCCAAACTCGGCCAATCTTCACTCGGAGTAAAAGTCGATCCATGTGAAAAAATGTTTTGGAGTCGAACATGGAAAGACATCGCCTGATTACTAGCCAATGATGTAAGCTGTTAACAGGTGCGAGAGGAATCACCAATAATGACAATGACCCTCAAGGTACTACAGTACAATCTACGTGGTGTGAAAAAGGGACTTGGCGTTGAACACCACGCAAAACCTCTCGGTCAAAGGTCATTGATGTAAACCTATCGCTGAAAGTGAGAAACTTGCCATTGAGGCATGCAAGCTTCAAAGTACTGAAAGGGTTGTTCCTAAGCCAACTACTTGGATAATGAGCTGATGTTGACAAGAAGCGACCCATCATAGGAGGGCCTTAATGAATCCCACATCAACGACATGGAATGAAGCAAATGATTTTGGAGGTGAAAACAAACTGACATATGGGGTTTTAGGGTGGCGGTCATGAAGGAGTGAAGCATGAATGAATTGCAGTGGGTGCGACTCAGGTGAATTGTCTGAATGACTTCTCTTGAACATATCGGCGACACTGATGATGGATTAGTAACGTTAACCCGAGATATGGATGGTGTGATGGACCAATGGTGAGGACCAATGAACGGAACAACCCAACCCGGCATGGATGCAGAAGGAAAGTGTCATGTTCAAGAGTGACTTGCTACCAATAAAGTTTCTTCTTGTTTTCTTCCAATTTTCCCTAGTCATTGCTGACCAGTACCTCTTTATTTTTTTCAAGCTTGAGGAGGATAAAATATGCTTGTTCTATAATCTGCCCTTCAGGCGAACCTGTCGCTATATTTTAGCGAGCCTAGCGACATTGAAACTCGTTCTTGTCCTGTTGGATGAGTTTGTCGCTATTTAGTTTAACGAGTTTAACGACAAAGATAACTCAACCTCTTTCAATTTTAGAGAGTCTGAAAGAAACATAAAGAAGACTCCAAAGATTATTTTTCGTTGTATAATCCCTTAAGTCTGAAAAAGAGTAAAATAATACAAAAGGGATGAATTTTCGATAGTTTTAACGAGCCGAACAAGACAAGCGCTCGATCTTTTTGTGTAATAATCCCTCAAGTCCAAAAAGATTAAAATCTAGAGGAGGGATAACGCTTCTGATGCCTTTTAACGAGTCGGAGAGGCCAATCGCTCGGCAATCTTTTCATTTTTTACGAGTTAGGTGAAAAAAGTTTAAAGAAGACTCGTTTTCGAGGAACAAGTGATGGTTTTGGGTAGCAGCTAATTCCAAGTAAGGTTTGGAATTTTCAAATCATGGTAGAGTTACAAGGATGGCTAGCAGAATCACTCTTCGCAGATGTTCCTCGAAGGGGTAAACAATCATATGGGGGTGAATGATCAGCTAAAAACAGAGTGGAGGTGATGGCGAGAACACGACCAAGGCTCAAAAGTTGGCGATAAGGCATTCACAATGGTTATTTACCCGTTCATTTTTAATGAGCTTAAACGCGGGGAGAAACATTTGCTCATGACTTATGTTTATTTTTTAACAAGCATGAACTATGCGCTAAAACTGCTCGTGGAGAGTTTATTTTTTAGCGAGCTTCAACTCTGCGAGAACATTGCTCGCCATGATGGTAATTGATTTTTCGATTTACCCTTAACATTTAGCTCTTTCAAAGATAGTACTACCTGTTCATCTACTTCATCAAACCAATTAGAAATGAAAACATATGCATGATAACTGAGTCAAAACACTAATATTTTACTCGAATTACGTGCATAGTATATTAAAAGTGACTTTTTACCTCTCATTTTAGCATTTCATTTGAATTTGGTTTGTTGGAGCTCTGGAGGTGCTTTTCCCCCATGATTTTCACCAGTGTATTCCAGGAGATTCTATGGATGATTCTCAATGTCGTTCAGACCAAGTAGGAGCTAAACTTGTGCTCTTTCATTTCATGCCTTTCATTTTGGATTTTGAGCTCATTTCCTTGTTCTGCTGAGTCCCTGGGGTTTGAAGAACTCACCCTAGGATCATCGCACCCTTCCTTAGTCGAAAGGTGCGATGCATACTGATGTCTCCACTGACTAGTCAGTATGCATAGCTCCTAGAACACTTGTTGGGGTGTGATGGGCACAGGGAGGAAAATTTTTGCATGGTTTCCTCATGAAATTTTTGCCTGTTTTCACCAAATGAAGATCGTGACTCTTCCCTTGTTTGTTTTTCAGAGATTCATTGGAGGAAAATGGTTTTCACATGGCGAGAACACGAGCATGAAGAAGAGGACACCATTGCTTTACATGATCCCGGCATAGTAGCTGCATTACGAAACTGTGGCTTGCTGAAGTTTTTCCGTATCATGAGCATGAGGCAAAAAATTAGTTTGTTGCAGTATTTCATCAATGGTTGGGATCCTATCATCCAGGTATTCCAGATTAGGGGCAAATCGATCCCCTTGATAGTGGTGGACATCTATTTTCTGACCGGCTTGTCGAGGCATGGCGCCCCTCTCTCTTTATTAGGTTTCACCCGTGGGGGTGATTCTGTAAGGGAGTAAATTCACCGGCATTGCAGAGAGGGATCTCAGCCGAGTGTGGATGGCAAGATCAACATTCGAGATGTCACTAACTGGCCCTTGGGACCATCCTGTTTACTTTTGCTAGATTGGCTAGTAGTTTTGCTCTCCATATAACCAACATATCTTATATGCAGTATGCCCTGGAATGCCTTGAACCAAAGGTGTTCAATTGGTGTGATGTCATACTTTATGTGATAAAGGAACAGTTGACCAAGGTGAAGAGAGGAAGATCTAAGAACTTTGTTTATGGTTCCATTTTGACCACTTTCGCCTTGGAGCGAATCCCACTGATGCAGCCACAATATATATCACTTGGCCTACCTCCACCAATAGAACCACAGATGTAAAGATGGGTTGATCTCATGTCTCGGCATGCTGGCCAGCCCCAGATTTCATTCTCGAAGACCTTATTTGAGTGGTTTGACCATCAGGAGATGGTCTATGCCAGGTTCCCATATGCTGGTATGGACTTCCAAGGTGATCCAGATTTGGTGTTGCCGGCTAGAGAGCAGTGGGGTGTCATGGGTAATTTTCTTCTGACCATATCTCTATTCATTGTTGTTTATAATGTTCTTATATTCTTCTGATCAAGAATAATAAAAAATTATTTGCTCATACAGATGTTGGCCCAGTTCAACTAGCAGCGCGCCGTAGAGACCCAACGGCTGCTCCAACAGGAGAAGTGGTTGGGAGGGCTATCCTTCGCGACCTTGATGTGGGCGAGACTCTTTCGGCACTACAGGACCAGGTTGAGGGTCTTACCCTTGGCATCCCGGATATGAGGACTGATGAGATTCCTTTGCGGTTGCAGCGACATACTACTAGAGTGCCGAGACGATGGACTAGGCTCTTACGCATGATTTCACAGTCGGTGACTTGTTATCATCAGCACCATTAAGCTAGGGTGCCCCCTAGCATTGTTGAGTTTTGACCAATTTTGTCTTGGTTTCAGAACATTATGTACAAACTATAAATAGTAATGGAATATATTTTTGATTTTCGGAGCATTATTTTGGTTCAGTTACATGATCCTGTTGCATGTTGTGATGCTTCTTTTTATAAATGTCGCAAATGTCTATCTAACACATAGTTTTCCAATGAGTTTGTTAATTTGTTTAAAATTCTGGGAATATGCTGATATTGGATGAAATCAAACTGTCTTTCCAGAATTTTGACCCTTAGGAACATGTGATAGATAGCTGGATTTCGTACAGCATAGATGCTGACGAGTTATAGAACGACGAGCTGTGAGTCTAGCCTGATGACAAGTCGGCATATACCATGTGCGATGGCATCAGAAAGGAGTTCTATTAATAAGTTGTATTTAGCAATATTGTTCGTAGACCAACCAATAAATACTCCTCTGAAACTTACTAACTCACCGCTGGGATTGAAAATGGCCCATGCCAGAGAAGAAAGATTCCACGAGCTACGACTTGCTCTATTGTCATATCCAACGAATGATTCCAATAGGTTTGACATCTGCAACAAACGAAAAAAGTGGATTACTTAACCAAATTAAATGCTCTTGGTGAAAACAAAAATGTAACAAAATCACGAGGACTACTATGCACGATCAAGCATAGTAGCGTTTGAGGTACAACCCATTGCGAGGTTCCACCAATGGAATCCCATCATAGTCCATCAACTCGTAGGCTCCTTTTGCTAATACTTGATTAAAAATATAGGGACCCATCCATAATGATTTGAATTTTCCTGCTCCTAATTTATCGGATTCCTGGTCATAAAGCAATACCAGGTCACCCTTTGAGAAGACGCGAGGTTTGACATTCTTGTCGAACTGTGCCTTGACTCATTTCTTATGAGCCTCATTAGGCAAAGCTGCATCATGACGGGTTTCATCCAAATGGATTAATTCAAAGAAACGAGCCTCTTCTTCTGAGGTTCCAGGGAGAAGATCGACTGCGAGTTTGAGGGATGAGATTTCACATTGGACGGGTAAGATTGCTTCGAGACCGTACACCAATTGAAAAGGTGTGAATCTGGTTGCATTTCTTACCAATGTCTGGTATGCCCACAAGGCCGAGTACAGGATTAGGTGCCAATCCCGTTTGTGGGCTTCGATCATCCTTTGCAGCATGCGCTTTAGGACTTTGTTGATTGCTTCAACTTGTTCATTAGCTTGCGGATAGTACGGAGTAAAGATGTCGTGGGACAATCCTAATTTGGCAGCCAACTCAACCATCATGTGATTGCAAAAATGTGATCCATGATCTATGACTATGCCCTGTGGAACACCGAATCTAGAGACTACGTGATTGAAAAAGAAAAGGGTAGCTCTTTCGCCATTGTTGTTTAATGTAGGCATCACCTCGGCCCATTTGGTAAAATAGTCCACCACGACTATTATGTACCCATGCCCCCGGTCGAGGTGGGGTTACATGTCATGAAATCTATGCCCCATTTGGTGAATGGCCCAACAGCTACTACCAGTTGCAGTGGTGTGGGTGGTCTTCTAGTTTTGCTATAGAAAATTTGGCAAGCATGACAACTTCTAACTGCGGTTATGCAATCTTTGAACATCGTTAGCCAGAAGTATCCTACTCGCAAAAGTTTTTGTGTTGTAGCATAACCAGATTGATGACCCCCACATGCGCCTGAATGACGGTCATTCAGGACTTTTTTGGCCTCCTCAAGGGTGAGGGACCTGCACAGAACAATATCGATACCACGACGGTAAAGAGTATCACCGATGATCACGTAGTCCTTTGCTTGGTATCGAATACGTCGTTGTTTGGAGCATGAGGTATTAGACCTGTATGTTTATGTCTGGAGATAAATGATTATATCTCCATACCACAAATCGCTTGAATATATCAGAAACAAATTTTCGTCCACGATTGCTTCTTTGGATGTTGCATCGTTGGACGATGATGGGAGATCGCATAGTAACTCTGTGAATACCAGGGCTTTCTTTGATTTGGATCTTTTAAATTCCAAATCAAACTCTTGGAGAATCGCTATCCATTTTGAATACTTTCCCCCCAGCAACTGTCGCGACAATATATAAGTCATGGGGTTGCAATCTAACAAAATGGTAGTTTTCCTAAAGAGGACATAGTGTCGAAATCTCTGTATTGCTTGAACAACTACGAGGGCTAGCTTTTCAACGTAGGAGTATTTCATTTCCGTATCATTTAAGTTTCAGCTTAAATAATATATAGGATGTTCAATTCCATTGTCTTCTTCAACTAAGACCATTGCTATGGTCGTATCTGTTGCAGCCAGATACAGGTTAAAGTGTTTTTGATAATCAGGAGCATACATTAATGACGCTTGTATTAGAGATTTCTTTAAAGCATCAAAAGAGGCTTGCGCGACCTGGTCCCAAACGAAGGGTACATCCTTTTTCATCAGACGGGTATAACCTCTAGCTAGTTCAGCGTAATTTGGAATGAACCTCTTGAGGAAATTTGATTTCCCTTGGAGTGTCTGAATCTAAAGTAGGCTTGTAGGTGGAGGCAAATCGATGATTGCCTAAACCTTACAAGGGTCGAGACAAATCCCATCCTTTGAGACAACGAAGCCAAGTAAACAACCAGAACTAACACAAAACACACATTTGTGCAGATTGAGTCTTATCTTGTAGTGTCGGCAACGTAGAAATATTGCTCTCAAATGGCGCGGATGATAGGTCTGCTTTCACGAATGAGTTGGGAGATCGTCAAGATAAGGTTGAACGATGTTTTTGATGTCATGGAAAGCATAGTTCATTTCTCTCTAAAAAGTCACCCTTGCGTTCTTCAAACCAAAGGGTAGCTTCCAATATGGGAATGTGCCCCACGGACAAATGAATGCAGTCTTTGACTGGTCCTCTGGGTGGATATTTATTTGATTATACCCGGAAAATCCATCCATGAATGAAAATATTTCGCAGTCGACGCATTCATCAATAATCTGATCGATAAAGGGTGTAGGGTAGTTGTCTTTTGGACAAGCTTGATTTACATCCCTGTAATCAACGCACACTCTAATCGTTCCTTGTTTTTTCTTAACAGGAACGATATTCGATACCCAATCGGTTAGAGAAACGGGGTAAATGAAACCAGCATGGAGGAGTTTTTCGACCTCCGCCTTGATGGAAACGGCTTTCTTGGGGTGTACCTTCCTTAGCCATTGTCGTACCGGTTTGACATCTGGATACATCTTAATCTCGTGTTCAACTATGCTCGAGTTGATACCTGGCATTTCATTGTATGACCAAGCAATGACATCTCTAAACTCACGAAAGAGAGTGCTATATATTTCCAGTTCGAAAGAAGAACAAGATTTACCAACATGAATGTTCTCTACAACATCTGTTTTGGTCGAGAAGTTTATGGCAATAGTCTTTTCGATATTGGATAGGTTTCTTTTGGAATCAATCGTGTTTACAGTATTCATCAAAAAGTCAAATACTGAAGGATGTTGTAGGTCACCGGAATTATCTTCTTTACAAGTCGGAAGATGGGAACGATGGTGGTGATCTTCCCATGGTGCCCCATCGATCATCATCGATTGAATGATTCCTTCGTCTGTAAGGTGTACTTGTGACCAAGGATATGAAGGGGTGGCATATTCCTTAGACCTATCTATCCAAATGCTTGATGAGTGTTAATGCTGGTTTGCCTCCCACGCTGAGAACATTGATGTCTATAATATTTCCAGCGGGGTTAGAGGCAAAACCTACGACTAATCCAATTTAACATCGTTTTCTGACATCTTATGAATGGAAGATATCATATTGCAGGTTCCTACATTAGCCACTTCCGCCAAATTGGTAGGAGGCGGTAGGGTAAAGGTTCCCATTAATGTAGGGTCTTTTAGTAGGCCTACTCCAATATTATGAAGCATGCTAGGGCTTCCGTGGATCATTGGAATGCTTCCTGTAACTTGTGAACTGTTGGGGAGAAAAGTTTGTTGGTCGATGATTGTAATTCCTCCTTGGGAAGGAAATGCAATTTTTCTGAAGTAGGTCAACACAATAGCCGCCATGGCATATATCCAGGGTCTTCCCAGAAGGATGTTGTAGTCAAGATTTCGATGGATGACTTCAACATCAATTTCTACTATTTTTACCTCCAATTCGACTTGCAAGTTACTTAGTATCCCATACGGGGTGTACGTTCGTCCATCAAATGCTTTATCGTTGTTGACGATCGCGACAAAGAGGGAGACCCCAAATTTTTCTAGCAACTCATCGACATGATACATGTGGATTCCCCCTCATCAATAATCGTTCTATGAACAATTTTTTTGAGGGCTTTCACTTGAATGAGGAAAGCTAGTTGAGCTGGTAACTGAGGGTCGTATCCTTTATGATTAAAAGACACAAGATTGGAATCCGTTGGGTCAATCCAACCTATTGCTCACAATAAAGCCTGCTTTTGGGAGGGGTAATTTTGCAGCACTTCAAGAGTCGACATCGTCAATGGCGATTGGGCTAAATCCTCCACTATATTATAGTGTTGTTCTACTCGAGCACGAGGATTAAACGTCGATTTGTGTACTACTCCCTTTGGCAGTTTTATTGTTAATTCAGGAATGATGGGTGGCACGACTTTTGCTGAAGTCATTGTTGAACTACTATGTTGTTCATTGTCCTTGTTGTTAAACATCTATGGATTCCCGTAATCTTTACTCCTTGTCGTTATAAGAGTGTCATTCAGTTGCTTCGAGACTGACAACATTAGCACTTTGGATGGGGAAGCATTTTCGTTAGCAACCATATTCGTTCCTGGGTTCAAAAACGGATCAGTCAATACAACTGAGGTTTTTGAACTTTTGAAAGTTTTTCTAACTTCTTCTTTAAATGGACAATCCCATGTCCAGTGATCCTCGTCACATATATGACATGGAGTTTTGGGTTTGACATTCCCAGAAGGGTTTGCAGAAGGTTTCCTAGGAGATGAGTCTCCCTGGTTTTTCTTCTTCGCTTGTTTTTTCTTCTTGCCTCCTGGTTGCTTGGTTTCTTTGCCTTTGTCTGTCGACACATCATTTACTTCCAAGGCTATAAGTTCTTCATTTTCCTCCTGACTCGAAACCATGTGGGCCTTTTTGGATGTGGCCTTTGTAGTTTTAGTGCTTGTCGTGCCTATCACACCATCGCTGGCATGAGAGTCCTTGTTTGATTTAGGAGGCGGAGGGATGGAGAATTCTGGTCTAGGAGCGTCAGGGATTTTATCGTAGAGTGTGCCATACTAAGTGTAGATCAAGTCTAGATATTGTGCATGAGCAATGACTTGCTCTTTAGTGATGACTCCCCCCTTTGCCACATATTCTGTAATAGCGGGTAACAATGACTTAATAAACCATTGAGGCAATAGCTGATCAGGAACATATGTTTTTACCATTCTGCGACGACGCCGCAACTCATGAATATGATTATATGTGTGAGCGGTTGTCGTTTGTTTGAAATTGGTAAGCAGCTCAATTCCTATTCCGTACCTGATAGGTAATTGAAAATGGGTTAAAAAGGTTGTGGCTAGGGTACTGAAGTTATCAAATGAAGCTCTAGGCAGTTCGATATACCACTTTACTACCAGACCAGTTAACGTGTGCTGAAAGAGGCGAAGACGAATCGAATCATCATTGAGAGTGTTTGACAAACACCATAGATGAAGGGTCATCACATGATTCGATGGGTCTTCGCCCGGATTTCGATTGAATTTAGGAATATCCGACGGAAGTTTATGCAAGATTTCCAGCCACCAAGGGGCATAGGCAATTGGATCGTTCGTTACTTGACTTGGATCTGGTAACTCTAGAGTTTCCACGAAGGGAAACTGTTGATTTAGGCTTGGTTGAGCATACCCAGGATAAGATGGAATCGTTTGAGAAGTTGGTCTTTGTATACCAGCATAATGCATTTGATGTTGGTAACTTTGGTAAGGTTGATGGGCATAACCATTATGATATGGTTGATACTGCTACCCATTACTCACAAAGACTTGTTGCTCATATCCTTGGTAAGCTTGTTGGAATTGCGGTTGTTGGTATTGCACCAGCCATGGTTGTGAAGCCATGGATTGTTGTCCAGCACTGACTGTTTGACCAAGATTGGGGTTGGGGTTCCCCATTTGAACTTGTGCCATTCCACTAGTGGGTGATTGTGGTTGTGTCGGTGGTACAAGAGATTGTTGTATTTCCACTTGCGAAACTTGAGGTTGGCATACAATTGGTGACTCTTGTACTTGCGATACACCCACAATAGCCAGAAAAGTGGGAATGTTTGTCATAGGTGAACTTTGTTGTATTGTGCATACAACACTTGGTTGTTGAGACAGGACTGGTACCCAACCGCTAGTTTTGATTCCAGCATAACCCAAATTTTGTTGCGAACTCACGCATGGTTTTCCTTCTGGGGAAGACAATGAAAGGGTATATGGCCCTCCATACGACGATAATCTAGTGCTCAAAGTAATAATTTGCCTTTGGGGACTAGTTTGCCCAAATTGACCTTGTGATGGATCAATTTTGTGAGACTCAACGTAAGAGATTCCAAATATAATTCCGGACAAACAAACGGGAACAATCCATACTGTTGAAATAGTCCCAGGATGAACTCCATCTAGTGACTGAAAACTGGTTGGGACAGATGGCACGCTGGCAAACATTGTCAGAATGGCAGAAGGGCTTCCACTATTGCTGTGTCAAGTGACACAGTCCTTGATGTTGACGGTTGTTTAAACATGTTAATTCTATCCAAAAGATTCCTCAGCGATTATTTAGGAACTTCCGAGGGTGGGTGAATATTTTCTGATGAAGAAGGATATAGGGCGATCCCAGCTCCAAGTTGCGTTGGAGTGCTAGACATAGGATCTTCCGCAATCTCTTCTATGGCAATCAATCCAGGAGGAAGAGGTAGACCGTTAGGTTTGTAAAATATTTTTGGTGCTAAAGAAGATGTAAGTCCTGCAGCAGCAGACGGTTGGGGAGTAACACCTTCTGAATCGGTTATAGACGGAATCGGTTCAGGAATAGAAGTGTTAACTGTCACACGAGGATTAGTTGTAATGTCTTGTTGCTGTTGCGGAATTTCTTCCGTAGAGGTAGGGATTCCAGAAATGTTCGGAGTAACTGGAGTCTCTGAGGATGTTGGGGTGCTTGCTCCAACCAACCTAGGAGACTTTGATCTGGTTAAACGAGTTCGCTTCGTCCGGAATGGCTTCACTTCCGGAGTCAACGATGGTTGACTCGTAAGTCTCCGTGAACGACGGGGTTTTGATTGAATTTCTTCCACGATTACGGATTACTTGATCAACTCAAAATAAAAGGGAATTTTTTTTTTCAAATTAAATGAATTTTAGACGCTTTGACACAACTTGTTTTTCAATTTTAAAGAGTCGAGAAAAAACAAAAGATGACTCTAGTCACCTTCAATTTTTATTGAGCTTGAAGTGACAAGTGCTCAAAGGACCTTTTCCGTGAAGGAGTCTGAAAAGGAGAAAAATGGACTTCTCTGGAGATCTAGGTAGAGAGGATTACCAAACCAATCATAAAACTATAGAATACTTTTTACGGTATGGCAGTCAGTCTTCCCGAATGTTGTGTTCAGTGCATTATGATCGATAGGGAGGCAGACACGGCTTACTAAGGATAAAGGATGTAGCCTATAGTGTTCTCCCAATATATACACGACGGTACGTGGGAGCACAAGTCCATACTCGCACTTATCGTCTCAGAGTGGAGGAATCAGCCAACCAGCACTGAAAGAAATAGTTACCAGGCTTTACGATCTGGAATACGTCTCTAGCCTAGACCTCTAGATGTTGCGTTAGTTCCAAAGCATTGTTAGATTTATTGAGATTTATTTTAAGTTGATCTTGCTTAGCAGTTTGCCTTTCAGGTTCACCACGTGATGTATGTATAATTCCTAAACGCAGTCTAAGATGATAAATAGATGTTTTATCTTCTTTCAACAATGAAAATCCTAGCTACTAAGGGGAAGAAAGTCAAGCATCTTTTCTTCACAAAGCACAGAGCACACACTAATATGAACAGTCCTAAGTCAAGCCAAGCATTCAAGATGAAAATGCACATGCATGTATTGGTTTTCAGTTTCCTTAATGTGTAAATGATACTAAGAAAACTATGTGCAAAATTGAAATACTTTTAAAGTGACTATACTCAACAAAATTCTTTTTCAAAACGAAGTGAAAACAAGAGAGACACTTTGTGATTTTGAAATGGAAATTGCTTTTCAACACTTTAAAACTAGTAAATCAAGTCTTATGCACTGATAATCGTATAATAAACTATCTAAAACAATGTGATTACTTTATAAAACTGAAAACCACAGCTACGACACTTCCAGATCTAGAGACGACAATTTGACTATGTTATTTTTTGCAAAAGAGAACTAAAACGATGCACAATACATAAAAACGGTTATAGTTCTTTGCACTAAGGAGGTGAAATAATGCTAGAGAAGGGAGTATTCACAAAAGCACACTGATTGTAGACAGCAAAAACTCTTGAATAAGACTAAAAATAGTGAGAAAAATCCACAGTCGGAGGGTAAAATCAGTCCTCCCTGACCATCGCACCTGTTACACAGTGAACTCAGTATGCAGCCCAGTTACTCCATTCGGGAAGTGCGATGCATATAGGCTGCCTTGAAGGCAGGGTGCAATGGTTACAGTGCGAGACTCTGAATGAGACTTCACTCACAGTTTGCAGTTTAGTTCAGGTGTCTAAGCTGAATAAGTACAAATCAATGTATGTAAAAACACAGGGGTGATTTAAGAGGTTACTAAAGCCACTACTTAGGGCAATTAGATTGCTTGCAGATCTATTGTTTAATTTATAAACAAAAACTAGGAGATTGACTGAAGCAGCATTGATCTACTTTGCATTTTTATGAAAATGCGGTTCGAAGGCTAGTTGGCTTGACTTTAGGCTTTGTCTGTATGTTTATAAAAGAAGCAAGGATAGATAGGCTAACAAGTAATCTAGTCATTCACTAGCGGAGTCGCCATTTTGTTATATGGCAATAGTGTCCACACAGATGCTGCTATTCCCACTAAGATGTGTGGCTATCTTAGAAACAAATAATCAAAGTCTATTGTTGATTCCTTTTATGAAAATAGATGAGAGGAGAACCAAGAGGGCCAACCTGAGTCTTGTGCTCGATTCCCTCTACTTCTTGATAGAGTTTTGCTGCCTGCTTTTTGTCTACTTAGCTTCAAAAAGGACCTGTAGAATCACAGCAACATACTACTATGCAAGAAGCAAGGATCTAAATTCACAAATAATGTAGGATTAGATGTACATTAACCATATACAAGCATATATAAACAAGTACACCAGGATATGGAAGGAGACAAGAATAGCTTTATTCAGATAAAAGTAGCAAGAGGATTACAACCATAAGTAGCTCTGACCCAGCATTATCCTCCAGCTAAGAAGCCCTTCTTTCACCTCGAGCAAAGAAAAATCACCCAACACTGTGAATGTACATAAGAATACTGACAACACTTCTCTATAGATTACAAAATTCCAGCCTCTAGATCTTTGTGATGAGGGATCCATATATAGATGATTACAGAAAGGTGAGTCATCTTTTGGGATCTTGATTAGTGTCCTCTCTGATATTTCCTGCTTCCACTTGAAGAATGAAGATCTCTTACTCATCCCTGGTCGAAAATGGAGTGGCAAGTGTCAGAGTGGAAGCTTCTAAAAGATTCCATGATCTTCCACCTCGCATTTTGGTCCCTACCATTTGTCCATTCCCGACCATCGTACCCTAGAGAGGAGCAAAACAGTATGCATCCCCTGTACATTGGGAAGGTGATATGCATCGCACCCTCTGCATGGAGCTTTCAGTGATTCCTCCACTCTGAGATAGCAAGTGACAGTACGGACTTGTGCTCCCATGTACCATCGAGTATATTTTGGGAGACCACAATAGGCTGCATCCTTTATCCTTATGAAGCCGTGTCTGCCACCCTATCGATCGCAACGCACTAAACACAGCATTTGGGAAGATTGATTGCCGTACCGTAAAAATTATTCTGCAGTTTTGCAATCAGTTTGGTAATCCTCTCTGCCTAGATCTCTAGAGAAGTCCATTTTGCTCCTTTTCAGACTCCTTAAAAGGAAAAGGTCCTCTGATCACTTGTCACTTCTGGCTCAGTAAAAATCGAAGGCGACTAGAGTCAACTTTTGTTTTTTCTCGACTCTTTAAAATTGAAAAAACAAGTTGTGTCAAAGCATCTAAAATATATTTTAATCGGAATAACATCACAAATCCCCTTGTTGGTCTTTAGGTTGAGAAAATGGAGTCTACCAACCAAGGATTTCCCTTGGAGGAAATCCTAGTCCCTTCTCCTCTTAGAGAGATGTTGGTGCAACCCATATGGCCACATTGTCACTTCCAGGGTTGACAATTGGTTTGCCAGTCTGGCTCTTCTCTACCTCTGTCATTCAGAATCCCGTAATTCCTAAACAGTCAAGTCAAAAACTAGATGAAACTAGCATTACCTCCCAACCTTCTACTTCATCTGATTCCCCCTCTCGCCCTTCCTCTTTGCTTGATAAAGATGATAAAGATAAAAATCAAGTAACTGAGAAGAAGAAGAAGCAAAAAGAGAAAAAGGAAAAGAAGAAAAAGGAAACAAAATTGAAATGGGGCAACCAAGCGTCATCTAGCAAAAATCCTCACACCGCACCCTCTAAACCTAAATCTCCTTGTGTCATTTGCAATGGAGACCACTATCACCGAGATCGTTCCTGCATCCCATGGATCTTAAGGGACTGGTCTCCTCGTTTGCACAATCTAGTGGCGTCAACGTCTGATGATCATGTTGAATGCACACCATCAACCAGTGAAAGTGAAGCACCTGGACAGAAAAGGAATCCCAGATTTCCTTGTAAATTGTGTGAAGGCAATCACGCTATCCACCGTTCTCCCTTCCTTGATGAGGCTAAAAGATTTTTGGATGATCGTCCTGCTTCACCGCTACAACTCCCTCCTGGATATAAAAAACTCTTGCCAAGTCCACCACTGGTTGAAAATCTGGCTGGCCCATCATTGTGGTTCGCCGAAACATCTATCATTGAAAATGAACCCTCTGAATCCATACTTGACGAAAGTCAAAAGGTCGAGACGATAGTTGACCCGGTCTTGCCTTTAGAGTGTTCATCTTCGAATGATACCGTCATCGAAGAGAAAGAGAGCGACACCGTTCAAATTCTTTTCATAAACACAGACTCCGATGAACTTGGGGTCAGTCCACCCGTTCCTTTATCGTAGGAAGGAAGTTTATCAGAGTCATATCCAGCTGTCTATTCGGTCCCACCACCAAGCAACCTAGTCATTTCCTTCGACTGGAACCTACTAGGCAGACCCTATTTACCAGCTAGTGTACCATTCAAAATAATTTTTCAAGCTTATAGAACGGTCATGGCTAGTACCATCATCGATGAAGGGGCTTCTATGAGTATCCTTTCCTCAACTGCTTGGAAAGCACTTGGTTCACCATCGCTTTTGCCTGAAATGAGAAATATAACAAGCTTCGACAAAGGAACCAGTTGACCTTTAGGGATCCTTCCAAATGTGCCCATTACTTTGAGAAGGAAAACCGTTCACATGAACATAATGGTAGTTCAAGGACCCTTGGATTATAATCTACTCCTTGGACGCGACTATATTTATTGCATGCGAGCCATCTTCTCCTCACTCTTTAGAGTAATGTGTTTTCCGCACGAAGGCAGAATCGTCAAGCTTGTAGACCAAATTTCATTCCCTAGTTTACACATCGCAAATAGTCAAGTGCCATCCCTAAATGGTCTCTTCACCCAAGGAATGTCTCATCGATCTCCAGTCCATCCACCTGATGAGCGCGAGTGATTCAGGAGGATGTCACTGAAACCCAGGGGGCATGCACCCTGGCCTGTTTCAGCAGGAAAACCTTGGGTGTAGAGTGGGTTTCCATGGGGGATATATGACTAGTCTGACACACCTGTCATCACAGGAAAATTGGATTAGGCTAGAAAAAGATAGCTTCGTTAAAGTTATGTCAGTGGCATGCATCTGCACTGCTCACCTTTGTCTATTTCGATAGACATTGCCAAGGAAGCATTCATGGTAACCTGGAAATTTTTCGCTATACCTGGGGGCATGCAAACCTTTCTGCATGCAAGCGAAGAGCGAATATTTATTTTTTAAATTTGTAGGACCTCTAACCCTTTAAACCCGTAAGGCTAGTCATTTCCTAGCTTGCATAAAGAAAGGATTCGGGGCAAAGCTTCAAAAGGTCAAATCCCCTTCAAAATGGTACCTTGAATGAGACATCCTTATCATACGACTGGTTAGAAGTGTTACCGCAGGGTTCAAGCTCGTTAAAAAATAAACCCCCCATGAGTAGTGTTACCGTAGGGTTCAAGCTCGTTAAAAAATAAACCCCCCACGGGCAGTTTTAGCACATAGTTCAAGCTCGTTAAAAAAAAAACATAAGTCATGAGCAAATGTTTCCCCCAGCATTTAAGCTCATTAAAAAATGAACCGGTAAATAACTATTGTGAATGTCTTATCGCCAGCTTTTGAGCCTTGGTTGTGTTCTCATCATCACCTCCACTCTGTTTTTACCTGATCATTCACCCCCATATGATTGTTTACCCCTTCGAGGAACATCTGCGAAGAGTGATTCTATTAGCCATCCTTGTGACACTGTTGTGATTAGAGAATTCCAAATCTTACCTGGAATCAGCTGCTACACGAAACCATCACTCTTTCCTCGAAAACAAGTTTCCTTTAAGCTCTTTTCAACTGACTTGTAAAATATTAAAATATTTACGAGCGATTGGCCTCTCCGGCTCGTTAAAGTCATTAGAAGTGCTATCCCTCCTCTAGATTTTAATCTTTTTGGACTTGAGGGATTATTACACAAAAAGATCAAGCGCTTGTCTTATTCAACTCATTAAAACTATTTAAAATTCATCCATTTTGTATTATTTTACGCTTTTTCAGACTTAAGGGATTACATGACGAAAAAGAGTCATTGGAGTATCCTTTCCATTCCTTTCAGACTCTCTAACATTGAAAGGGACCAATTTATCTTTGTTTTTAAACTCATTAAAACCAAATAGTGACAAACTCGTCCAAATGGATGAGAATGAGTTTCACTGTCTCTAGGCTCGCTAAAAGATAGCGATAGGTTCGCCCGAAGGGTGGATTATAGAACAAGCATATGTTATCCTCCTCAAGCTTGAAAAAAATAAAGAGGTAATGGTCAGCAATGACTGGGGAAAATTGGGAAGAAAACTTGAAAAAACTTTATTGGTAGCAAGTTGCTCTTGAACATGACACTTTCCTTCCGCATCCAATCCGGGTTGGGTTGTTCCGTTCACTGGTCATCACCATTGGTCCATCACACCATCCATATTTAGGGTTAACGCTACCAATCCATCGTCAGTGGCACTAATATGTTCAAGAGAAGTCATTCAGACAATTCGCCTATGTCTCACCCACTGCAATACATTTATGCTCCAGTCATGCATGACCGCCACCCTGAACCCTGTATTGTCAGATTGTTTTCACCTCAAAAATCATTTGCTTCGATCCGTGTCATTGACGTGGGATTCATTAAGGCCCTCCTGCGACAGGTCACTTCTTGTAGACATCATCTCATTATCCAAGAAGTTGACTTAGGAACAACCCTTTCAGTACTTTGAAGCTTGCATGCCTCAATGGAAAGTTTCTCACTTTCGGCGACAGGTTTACATCAATGGCCTTCGACCGAGAGATTTTACATGGTGTTCGAAGCCAAGTCCTTTCTTCACACCACGTGAATTGTACTGTAGTACCTTGAGGGTCATTTTCATTATTGGTGATTCCTCTCGTGCCTGTTAACAACTTACATCATTGGCTGGTAATCAGGCGATATCTTTCCATGTTCGACTCCAGAACAATTTTCACATGGATCGACTTGTACTCTGAGTGAAGATTGAGCAAGTTTTTAAGACCCCATATCTAGTTTCATCCATTCAGGCTGCAATATATTCAAGAATATAAAGACATCAAGTGTACATCATTGTCGAACAGATGATCATCCAAATCAAAGGATGATGAGTCCAAATCATCAGTCTGCCACACAAATGATTGTCTGTCCTATGTACATGAAAATGAATTTATAAAGCTAAGCATGGGAATGCCTGCCTCAGCTAGATCATGAAAAAATGTTATCAAAATAATGTATTGTATTGTATCTTATTACAGGTCGCCTCCCAGCTCGAAAAAAATTTGGATCCTCATAGTAAAGCATTTCACCCGACATCAAAAAGATTAACGGCTTCATGCTTTAGGGGGCAACTGTTATAGGAATTTTTGGGCACTTCAACCCCAATCATAAATGTCCATAAATTGTGGGCTCCTAATTCCAAAAAGTGTTGCTTCACTTCCTAAAGGAACATGGTCAATTGATTACATCATCTCCCAGAAGTTCTCCACTAAAAACTGCTCATAAATGGTCAAAGCTGGACCATACTGAAAACCCAGTGCAGAGGGTGCGATGCCTATCACCTTCCCAGTGTAAAAGGTTTGATGCATACTGAATGGCTCCTATGTAGGATGCGATGGTCGGGAATGGACAAATGGCAGGGACAAAATGCGAGGTGGAAGATCATGGAATCTTCCAGAAGCTTCCCCTATGACACTTGCCTCTCTGTTTTCGACCAGGGATGAGTAAGAGATCATCATTCTCCAAGTGGAAGCAGGAACTATCAAAGAGAGGACACTAATCAAGACCCCAGAAGATGACTCACCTCCCTACAATCATATATATATGGATCCCTCATCATAGAGATCCAGAGGATGGAATCTTGTATCTTGTAGAGAAGTGCTTTTGCTTTTCTGGTGTATATTCATAGTGTTGGGTGATCTAAGCTTTACTTGAGGTGAAGAAGGCTTTCTAGCTGGAGGATGATGCTGGGTCAGAACATATGGTTGTAATCCTCTTGCTACATTTCATCTTAATAAAGTTATTCAAGTTTTCCTCCATATTCTTGTATGTTTACTTATATATGCATTTGTATGGTTAACACACATCCGATTATGTGTTATTTATGAATATAGATCTTTGTTCTTCGATAGTAGTATGTTGTTGTGATTCCATAGGTGCTCTTTGAAGCTGGGCAGACGAAGAAGAAGTGGCAGATCTCTATGAGGAAAGAGAGGAATCAAACAAGGAAATGAAGCGCAAGACTAAGGTTGGTCTCCTTGGTTCCAATATTATGTATTTTCATAAAAGAAAACGAAAGTAGACATTACTTGTTTTTTTCTAAGATAGTTACCAGTCTTAGTGGGAATAACAACATCTGAGTGGACACTATTTTCGGTAACAAAGGTGAACCTATGTATACCTCTCTTTCTTCATTCCTTGTAGTTTGATCTATAATTCTTTGTTGTTGACCTGTTGCACCATGATCTTTCATCTGAGTGAGTTGCGATCAAGGACTATACACTCATAATGCCAAGAATCTCCCCTTTTGGAATTGATGGCAACAACAACACCAATACACTCTCCCCCTTTGACATGAAAGGCAAACGTCGAACCAAGATATTCTCTCCCCTATGTTGTTCATGCTCCCCTAAGTTCACACTAAATTTTCTGATTGAGCTTCCCTTTGTACATGATGAGATGTACTGAAACCATCCATGCTCCCCCTAAGCACAAGTAGAGTTTGCAAAAATATTCTCCAAACCAATAACATGACTCTATAACTCAACAATGTGAGTATGACCTTCCTATCACCAATGACTCATGCATACATCCATCTCCCAACCAAGTGGGGATATACAAAATTTGACTCATCCACCCAACCAAGTAGGATATACCAATTGTTTATACATGACAAAAATATAATTACATCATCCATCCCATGCAAAGTGGGGATACAAATTACATCATTTTTCCAATAGGACTCATTCAAATGTATGAGAAGACATATCACACCCTAGACTTTTACATGTCTTAAGCAACAAAGGGTATAAATATTTGAAGTCATCGCGCAGCAACCATAATGCCAACAATACAGAATGCGAGTGAAGGGTAATGCTCCTCCTGAAATTGTGCTACCTATGCATTGTTAACAAGTCAATGATCAAGGCATCTTTGTCAGTTCGATAAAAATTAATGAACAAAGCATATCAATAGACTGTAATCATCAACATCAGACAGAGCACCCATATCAGAGCCTGCCCCACTCTTTTTCTTGTCTAAAAAACATATACACTCCTTAACCCATAGAAACTTGCATGTGTACACGACTATACTTCATGAAACATTCGTATAATAACCTTTCTCTGAAAAATTGGATTTAACAATAGCAAGATGCAGCAACTACTCCCAACCTTTGTCTAAGATATTCAAATGTTTCTCTCAGTAGTGGTTTAGTGAATATATCAACAACATGTTCTTTGGAAGGAACATACTCTAATTTGACCTTTTGTTCAAGCACTTGTTCATGTAGAAAATGGTATCTGATGGGTATGTGCTTGGTGTTGGAGTGCATGACTAGATTCTTTGAAATACTAATGGCACTTTTATTATCACATAGAATGGAGATGGGTGGAGTACATGTGATCTGAATATCTTGCAAGGTTTTTCATCATCCAAAGTAGTTGTGTGCAGCAAGATGCAACAACCACATATTCTACTTCAGCTGTAGATAAAGCAATTGAACTTTGTTTCTTGCTGAACCAAGGCACTAATCTGGAACCCATATAGAATGCACCACCACTAGTGATTTTTCTATCATCAACACTTCCTACCCAATTTGCATCTGTATATGCATGAAGAGTAAGATCTGCATCTCAAGGATACCATAAACCAAAGTCCTAAGTTCCTTGAAGATATTTGAAAATTCCTTTGACTGCCTAAAGGTGTGACTCCTTAGCTTTGCTTGGAATCTTCCAACTATTCCTACTGCATGCATGACGTCAGATCGGGTGCCTGTTAGATAAAGTAGAGTGCCAATAATGGATTTTTAAGTTGGTTTATGTACTGCTATTGATTCATCATTTGAGCTGAGATTGCATCCTGTTAACATTGGGGTACATACAGGTTTATAATGTTCCATTCCGTACCTTCTCAAGATCTATTTGAGATATTTGGTTTGTGAAAGAAAAATACCATCTTTATTTTTTTGAACTTGTAGACCAAGAAAATAGCTAAGTTCACCAAGCAAGGACATTTCAAATTCTTGCTGCATTACTGAAGAAAAATTTTGACTCATGGATTCTTCATTACTACCAAAAATGATATCATCAACGTAAATAATAATAATTAGCACTTTATCAGTTTCAATCTTTGTATATAGATTGCTATCTACTTAACATTTTGTAAAACCTTGTTGGTGTATATATTTATCAAGGTGGTAATACCTAGCCCTTGGAGCCTGTTTTAGACCATAGAGGGCTTTTCTGAGTCTGCATACAAGTTTTGCATCATTTCCGAGAATGAATCCTTCTTGCAGTTCAATATAAGCTTCCCCTTCTAAATCTCCATTCAAGAAGGCTGATTTTACATCCATTTGGTATACTTTGAATTTCTAAAAGCTAGAAAGAGCAAGAAACATCCTTATGGCTTCAAGTAGGTGCAAAAGTTTCTTCAAAATGTATACCTTCTTGTTGAGCATACCCTTTACAAACAAGTCTGCCCTTGTTTCTAATATCTTCTCCATTTTCATTCAGCTTGTTTTTGAATATCCATATAGTTCCTATAATATTTTTATCATGAGGTCTAGGAACTAATTCCCAAGTATCATTTTTTTCAATTTGCTCAAGTTCTTCATCCATGGCCTTGACCCAACATTCATCTTTTCATGCTTCTTTTATATTTTGAGGTTCATTGGAGGATAGTAATGATAGATAGCTTCAAGTCCCTGTAATAGTTCTAAATGTCTATACACCTGCCTCTTTTCCCCCTAAAATTTGAGTTTGTAGATGATTTTTTTGAACATACCTGGATGGAGTCTTTTCTTCTACCATTATCTCTTCTTCTGGTGCTTCGTTGGTTTCTTCTTCAATATGATTTTGAATTGATGTGGGAAAATAATCCCCATTTTATTCATTGCAATAATCTTTTGTTGATTTTATCTGTTTTAGATTTTTGCATGTTTTATCAACTACAACATCAATGATTTCAACAATTTTTCCAAGGATTTTATTATAGCATTTATATCCTTTACTTCTGGAAGAATAACCAAGAAGAATACCTTCATCTACTCTGGGTTTAAACTTACCAAAATTTTCATCAATTCTTTTGATATAACATTTGCTTCCAAAAAAATTAAAGTATTTTACAGTAGGAGTCTTACCATACCAAAGTTCATGCGGAGTTTGAGTGTTGTTTACCTGAACATTTACTTGGTTGAGAATAGTTACAACAACGAATGCAACTTCACCCCAGAAGGTTGCAGGAGTTCCAGATTCATATAGCATAGCTCGAGCCATTTGTTGAACTAGTATTTTCATTCTTTCAACCACACCCTTTTGCTGAGGAGTCCTTGCGGTGGAGAATTGCCTTTTTATTCCATGTTGTTCAAAAAATTCAAACAATTCGTTTGCGGTAAATTCCCCTCCTCAATCAGATCTAAGGCATTTGATTTTTGGATTTGATTCCTTTTCAACCAAAGCTTTGAAGGCTTAGATCTTTTCAACACATTTTAGAAAAATCATCAATGAACAAAATAAAGTATTCTTCTCCACGAGTTGAATTTTTCCTCGATGGTCCACATAAATCAGTATGGACAGGTTCAAGAGGCTTGCTAGCTGACCCTTCCTTTTCCATGAAGTGAAATATGGTTTTCTTGTTCATTTGACATAGTTTGCATATTGTATTTTCTAGGATGTTGATATATAGAATATCATGAACAACCTTGAATCTGCATGCTTTTCTTATTTGAGAAAAGCTCAGATGTCCCAATCTTCTATGCGATAGCCAATTTTCATCATTTTTGCTTAGATAGCACTATTTTTGTCCTCCCTTGAGTATGTATAAGTTGTTTGGAGGTCTTGTACCTTTGATCACCGTCTCTCATGTATCAAGCTCACAAACAACACATCTGTTTGATCGAAACACCACTTCATTTCCTTGATCACACATTTGACTAACACTCAATAGGTTATGATTTAAACCGTCTACATACATAACATTTCTAGTTTTAACCTTCTCTTTCAAGAAAACAAAGCCTTTACCTTTTATGATAGTAGGAGTTTCGTTTCCAAATGAGACATTCTTTTCCTTTTCTGAGGCACTATATGAGTGAAGTTTTTATTTGTCACTTGTCATGTGTTTTGAGCATCCACTGTCGATGTGCAACTTATTTTCTTGTCCTTCTGCATACAAGTCTATACCATATCATTCTATTTGATATTCTTTCATTCTCCATATCTTTGGATTTAATGAAGTTTTCTCCTTTTGAGATGTTTGCCGAAATTTAATCTTGCATTCAAATTCTTCATGACCAAAGTTGTTACAGATTGAGCATTCTATTTCATTTTCAAGAAGAGAAAAGTTATTATAGGAACTTTTATTGATCCCTGTTACATTCCTTTGAATTTGTGCTTCTCTAGTCATGATGGTTTTGTAAGCAACACATTGAGCAGCTTTGTGTCCAACATTATGACATGAAAAACATTGCCCATTAAAGAAGTTCCTGTGACTATCAAATATATTGACTTCGTGATTGTAGTTTTTGTTGATGTTCATATTTGGAGAAAATTGAGTATGATTTACCTGAGGATGGTTATGAATTCTATTCATCGTTTGAGTAAATTGAGTTTGATTTAGCTGGTGATTTGCTTTATGCCTTTGTTGATGATTGTCATATTGTTCACTGGTCTTTGTTGCATCAAGATAGTTTTTGGTGGAGGTTGACAGCTTCTGTGATTGAGATGCTTCTTCAGTATATCCAAGACCTATATTTATCAGAGGAGAGCACTAAACTTTGATAATTTAATTTAAAGTTTATGATCCTTTAGAAAATCTAAGATTGAGAGATTTTGTTTTCTCAAGATACTTTCTGAAACCCACAATTTCACATTCTAGTTTTTCATTGTGTTTTTATTTTTCATCAAGTTGGTATGTTAAGGTATCTATAATCATATTATTTTCTTCTAAACAGATTTTGAGTTTATATATTTATTCATTAAGGTCTTCCTCTTCTAAAGAATCCCAAAAATTATCATCGTCATAAGCCATGCGAAGTTTGTAATCTTGTCCAGTTTCGTCTTCATCACTATTAGAAAAACCATCATTATCTTCATGAGTATAGTAACTCCTTTTATTCACAACATGTTTTGTATTCCCTTTTGCATATTCCTTTCCTTTTTCAAATTTACCTTGATGAGGACATCTGGCAGCATAATGACTAACTCTGCCACAAGAAAATCATTTGAAGGGTAACTTACCTCTAAACCTTGCAGAACCTCATTGAAGCTTTTTGACAAAGTTTACCTCATCTTCTTTATCTGAAATATGTCCTAATTCATTGTGTTCTTCCTTTCCTTTTTCTAAAGCTTTGAATGTGACTTCTCTCATACCTGATGGTCCTCCTTTTCTCATCTTAAAGGCAGTTAAGATTTCATGAAGCTGTGTCATAGTGATATTCTATAGATGTTGTTTTTCTTCTATGGCGAACACTTTGGTTTCAAATTTAGAAGACAAGGATCTCAAAACTTTCTCAACTAAGGTAAATTCCTTAATTTCTTCACCCATATTCTTCATATAATTGACAACCTCATCTATACGTAGGGAGTAACTAGCTACGCTTTCATCACTATGCATCTTAAAGGTTTCATACTAAATTATGGAGTTTGAAGCTTAACACGTTTTACCTGAGAGTCTCCTTCGTAGCTCATAATGATTTTGTCCCATATTTCTTTGGCTGATTTGAGTTGCATGACTTCGACAAACTCTGAGTGTGACAAACTTCCCAATAAAGTATTGAGATCTTCGGCATTGGTTTCATATTTCTTTTTACCTACTGTATCTGTAGGAAGTGTTGTTGGAAATGTATATCCTCCTTCCACAATTTCCCAGACATCCGTTCCAAGTGATTTTAGATATGTTGTGGTTCTTATTTTACAATAAACAAAGTTGCCCCCATTGAAGATTGGCGGTCTAATGGATCCCATGATTTCTTGATTAGTCATGTTGATGGATCTCCCTTCAAGCGATCAAGCTTATTCTGAATGACCTGCTCTGATAGCAATTGTTGGAAATAATACTAAGACGGGGGTGAATTAGTATTATCCGATCAATTATTTTATTTCCCAAACATATTTATATATGCTACCTTAGTGAAGTGAACTAGCGTGTACACACGATTGTGCTTAAAGAAACCAACATATATGCAGAGAACTTGTGACTTAGACAGTTTATCATGTGTTAAGCTTAAACCAGTATATCAAAGATTTATTAGATAGTGCAATAAAAGAAAAATAAAGCATCACAAATAAGCAACACACATGAACACCAAGATTTAAGGTGGAAACCCAGTGTGGGTGAAAACCACTTGCTGTTGTCGTCTCTATCTTATTTTAATAATAAGAAAATCTATTTACAACATTGTACAGGTGCAGACTCATACCAGTACACAGGCTTCTACCCGCAGAATGTTACAACATACTCTCATTCTCCAGCTTCTACTGGAAGGGAGCTACAACCCCCTAGCTCTTATGCTAGCTGATATGTTTACTAGTACGTACGCAGCGATCTATAGAAGGATACAACCTTCTTTCTTTCTCCAGGGACCACGTTTCATAAATTTTCAGACTGGATACTCCTGTAACATAACATCACAATCTGAAGGCCACATTTCACCCAATTTTCATAATGGACCCACCAAGAACATTGAAACTCAGAAAATCATAACTGCAATACAACCATCAAATACATCTGCATCAACCAATCACTGAAACTCAATCATCACTTTTTGAATCAACCACAGCTGACTCAATAAATTTCTCACAACCCATAATCACTAAAGCAAATCACAATCAATCAATTTGATCATTCAGAACACTGTCAGCAGAATATATTCAGCAGAACACAAAGCAGAACCCATAACTCTACAACAGCAAACAGAAATAGTTGAAACTTTAAACATCATGCTTCATGAGGTATACGCTACTTCCACGTGTCGAACCAGTGTGTATATGCAGTTTTACCAGAGGGAACTAGCATACATATGTGCAAATTCCAATTTATGATGTATACGCTACTTTGATATGCTGAACCAACGTGTATGCGTTTTACTAAAGAGAACTTGCATACAGATCTATAAATGCTAAGTTAAAACATCATAGCTATTTCTGACTTCAATCATGTTAGAATATTATATATATTACAGAGCAATGGAACACATAAAATATGTAGAAATATAAACACAGAAAACACACAAAACAAGAGAGACACATATATACGTGGTTCACCCAGTTTGGGCTATGTCCACCTCGAACAGCCAATCCTTCGTTTCTATTATCCAGCAAAATGAAGAGACACAACCTACAGCAAATCCGCTGTAATATCCTCTATCTTCTCTCACAGTCTCACCTCTCTGTTTCTCGCTCACACAGAATACACATCTATCTC
>APFE031638319.1:93744-105996 GCA_000404065.3 Pinus taeda
GTACGCAGGTTCTCTCTACCTTACCTGCATGTACGCACTCCAAGTTCATAATACCTGCGTACTTGTACGCTCTGTATGTCAAGGGATGGGTGCGTACTCCTGTAAAGGTCAAAAGGAACGAGTTTCATCTTAAAAAAGTTACTTGTGGTCATTTCTAGAGCATTCTAGAAGATTGTTTGACGTGTATTGAGCGCCTCCAGATGGTTCATGCATCCCTATGAAAGAGAAACTTATCCCATCAAGAGAGGAGCTACCCCATCCAAAAGAGGGAGTATCCCATTGATGTTGGACCTGAATAACTTCCTCTAGAACACTATAAATACAGGCATTGGGCCAGAGGAGGGAGGTTGAAAGCTGAACATTCCAAAGGGTAGATGCTGCTGGAATTAGGACTTCCTTGTAGAAGCTTGTGAGGAGAGATTACCATCCTTTCTTGTTTCATTTGGAAGTGGGTGAGCTTATCAAAGTAAAGGAAAACTCTTGCTGGACCCTGGGAGGAACTTGCACAACACCAAGGCTCAGGTTGTAATGGTTTCTTTTGTTTCCTATTAATACAAATAAGTCCATTCTTCTCAACAATTTGTTATTAATGAGTTGTTTCATATACTCCTTGGTCTGTATGTTGAATATGTTTTATTTATGAGATATTCAGGTGCTATTTAATCGTTCGATTGTTAGTGAATGCAGGTTTCGAAGTGAAGGAGGAGCTCATCCGGATCGACGAGGCTGGACTACTACAACAACGTTGGACTACAGGTAGGATCTAAACACTTGATTTCTTGTATGGTAAATTCATGTTTAGAGAAGGATTGCTCTTAATTGTCTTGTTTGTCACTAGAAAGTCTTAGGCTTCTAGGGAGGTTGGTTTTTTCCGCAAGATTAACTCTTTCCGCATGACAGTAGGTTTCATTGAACATCGAGGACAATGTTCCCCCAAGGGAGAGGGTTCTGTAACAACCTCGGTCAAAAATAAATGTAATAAAGTTAACAAAGGAAAAATAATAACAAATGTCATGGGACATGTATTCCAATATAAATTTTAGGGAAAAACGTGGTGATGGGGATCACTTGTGATTAATTAATGGCTATGGAAATTAGCTAAGGCACTGGAAAAGGATTCATAAAGGCATGAGACATTTATTGCCATTTTATTTGTAAAAATAAAGGAAAATAGGTGAAAATGGAGGTGAAGGGTCACATTTTTCATGTGAGGAGGAAACTGAAGGGAAAATAATGTAAAACGAAGAAAATAGAGGCCTCATTAATAAAATTTCTTATCAGGATCATTTTGTAGCTTTTTTTTTTTTCAGTTTCGTTTTGGAGGTCTCATTTCCTACACTCTCTCTCTCATACTGTTGGACACTTGAAGTTTTATTGGAGCACTCTTGGAGGAATGTGGCATAATTGGGATTTGGAGCAAGAGGGAAAATGAAGAGTAGGAAAGGGAAAGAGGAGATTTAGGTCTATTAGGTTCCTATACCAATAGGTTTCATCTTTCATGATTGATAGTGGAAGGGCTAAATATGTTCATCATTGCAGGCTACAAAGGTTCCATATCTGGTATACATACTAGGCAAATTAAAAAATGAAAAGAGGGTATGCCTTAAAAGAATAATCAAAAGGCAAGAAAATCAAATGGTCAAAAGAATAATGAAAATGAACCCCAAGCTAAAGGCCAGGAAAGTGGCCAGTCAAAATGCCACTACTATATGTTGGCAGTGTCACGCTCTACAAATACTGCTGCTAATCATACTTGATGGGTGGCCAATTAGTCTAATCTGGACCATGCCTCGTTTAAATTGCTTGTTGCAGAATAGAGAATGTTTCCTATCCAAACAGCTCAAGCTTGGTAGATGACTAGCTAGGTAGAGAAATGAAGGAGCCCAACTGCTTAATCTGGGTCCTTGGAAGAAATAAGGGTAGATTTAGATAGGAGGGCAGTCAAAAGAAAAAGAGAACAATCAGGGTCTGCTAATTCAAGTGCACCCACTTCAAGTGAAGAAAAAAGGTTAGGATTACTAGGTTGGGTAAGTAGTGTAAGGTTGCAGAAGTGAAGGGCCATCACCAGTTGGCTTATCAAGTGCAAGACTCATTCCATTCAGGTTATTGGCACCATGGCAAAGGTTTGAGGACACAACAATAGAAGCATGCCTAATTTCCCCCTTTTTTCCAGACATCATTTAGTAACATCCCCCAAGGACCTTGGGATCTGCCCAAGTGTCCTATTCCACTTCATTCCATGACCAAGTACCAAGTCATACTATAAAGTTCAATCAAGGGAAAGAAGCCACATTTTTTGTGTAAAAATCTTTACTCTCATTTCCCTCATCTTCCATTCCTACGTTTTTCTCCTTAAAAACTTAGCATTTTCCCCTATACAGTCACCTCAGAATGTCATATTAACAACTAATGTATTATCTAGCTCCCTAAGCATTTCCCTTCCCTAAATTCTACAAAAGGCTATGAGAAAATCCCAAAAAATCTATGTAAATACCCTCCCCCTAGCACTATAGCTCTACAACCATCTCTTGGGGAATATTAACCCATCAGGGGTTAATATTAACCCTCTACCACCCTAAACTATGGGTTTTTATTAAAAAACTTTGGTTAAAAAGCAAAAAACCATAAACCCCGCCCTCATTAACCCCCTTACCCCCTTTTCGCGCCAAAGGTTTGTGTTTGTAATGTTTTTTAATTAAAACATTTATAAACTAACCCGCTACCCTAAGTTACAACCCACCCCTGCGCCCAATATATTTAAATCGAATATTTTAATCGGTGGGTCCCCCTGTCTTAACACACCGTCATGTCGCTTTCCCCGCCAGCCGTCCGATTGTGAGCAACGCGATCTAAGGGTGGGTGGCCGATTTCGCAGGAAAGCGCCCGAATGTTTTGCATCCAGGGATTGGCGGTTTCAATCGCCGTACCCAGCCACGCCGTCAACCACCCGCAATTGTTTCAGAGCCCCCCCCCCGCAATACCACTTACTGCCCAGGGGTGCTCCGGGGAATCCACTTACCGCCCGTCCCCTCCGCTGACGTCACACCCACGTCAGCACCCTCGCCTGCCACCACTGCTCCATGTCGTTTCCACGTCGTCTATCCACCCACATGCCCTGCCACTGTGTCACTGCCACCTGGCCACCCATGTCAGCCGCCGTGTCACCCTGTCGTACCCGGACCCACCGATGACGTCATGTTGACGTCATCACCAAAGAGGTGCCAAAAGGCCAAAATTGCATAAAAAGTCGGGAAATGACCATTTTATGTCATTTTAAGAGCATTGTGCATGCGAAAGACGTCGTTTGCGGCCAAAATCAAGAATCTGTCCACCAAAGCTGTTGCCTCCCTCAAAGTCGACTCAAATGCCTGCAATTGTCCCGGCTTGATACCTCATGCACCGAAAAATCCAGGTATTTGCCACAGGCAACCTCCTTCACCCATATTTCTCCCATTTTTCTCCTAATTTCCTGTAAAAAACTCTGCAAAAGCTCCTCACAGTCAAATTATCCACTGAAGCTACCCAAAAACCTGGTAAACTCCCTACACGCCAAAGCTCTGCAAAAGACCCGTGCCCTTCTGCGAAATTCACCAAAAAAAGTAATTGAAGAAGCCAAGCTACCGGCTAAAAACCCATGTAACTGCACACTCATCCTTGTTATCAGAATTCCCTTTGAAAAACCAGCTAATTAGCTCAACACACTCTGGTTTCTTCCAACAGAGTTCCCCACAGTTTATCAACCCTGTAAAAAGCTTCCTCTTACTCTCAGAACTGCTCATTCTCAAAAACACAATTCAGCAGGTAGTCCTCAGTCTCTGCAGTAATCCTAAGCTCAAGTAAAACATCCAATAAACTTCAGACATGGCTACTCCATCTTCTCTAGATGCTGCTCCTGTTAATCCACCCAGTAAGGAGCTTGAAGCTATGCCACTTGTAGACAGTGATTTCCTCATTGCAGATTTGTGGCAGAGAGGAACCACTTACAGACCTTCTGCCAGTTAAGGAACAGTCACTTGGACAACAGTGACATGCATGGCATCTGGGAGTCTAATCTGCCTACCTACTTCTTGCCATCTGTAAATGTTTTTCCTGAAGTCATTCACCTCTGTGTAGAAAACTATGACCAGAAACTCATAGCTGTAAAGTGTCCATCTGGGAGCATCCTCTTTTACATAACACCAGATTCCATCAATCAGATGCTGAATTACAAACAAACCCAGCTGCTATACCCTTTTTCCATAAAGTATTTGCTGGATGAGGGCTCCAAGCTATCTAGCACGGACATTACTGCAGTGGCCAAAACTTTCATGAGAGCAGACTGCCAAGCTTCTAGGCCACCTCCTTTCCCATATGAAAATTTCAATGAGGTAGGCAAGCTGCTGGTGGACATGATAACCTCTGTGCTGGGGTTCTCCACAAGTGAGCATGTTGATGAAACTATTTTGGTCTTGTTATCTGCATATAGCCCTGGGAAGCCCCCTGCTATAAAATACAATTACGCCAAGTTTATTGCCAACAAGATACATGACCAACTGCTGAGGCTGGACAGGGAAGCAATATTTAAATATTCATCATACATCTATCACCTCTTCATGTACTATCAGACAGATTGCTTCCAGTGCCACATCAAGAAACTGGATTCACAGGGTGAGAGGAAGTCTGTCATCTTCTGGTCTTCAGTTTTCCATCATGTCCAGAACTCTCCCTACTCCTACTGTGAATTTATCGACCAATTTGTCTATCCAATCACATGCCTCTTGAAGAGGACTCCTCCTACCAGATTATCCAAAAATATGCAGAAAATCTTACCGCTGTCCAGGAATTACAAAATAGGTGATTGGTATTTATACCAAAATCACACAGTCGTCAGGATCTATGGCTGTGAGCTCTGTCCTTACAGGCTCCCAAGATATGTGCCTATGAGATTGTTTGCCTTGGAATACTATAGGAAACTCATCAATTCTGACCTTACACACTTCCATAGTGCCAAGAAGAAAGCCAATCTCAAATTCAGAGACCACTTAGGCCCATTCATCATGAACAAAAAAGATGGTTGGCAAGAAGCTGATCAAATATTAGGGCAACAAGTTAAACTCAAAAGGAGCTTCTGGTGGGTCCCTTATGACCCTGAAGGCTTTATCAGTGCTAGGAGAGTCAAGTATAGGCTTCTAGCCTATAAACATTGTCCATATCCACAAATAGAACACTTTGCCAACCAAGATGAATGGGTGCCTGATACAATAGTAGAGGAATTTACTCAGGAAGAGACAATGGAGCAGACTGTGAAAGATTTAGAGAAAACTCTTGACTTGGATTCTTGTTAGCAGGTCATATTCAAGCAACCAGTCCAAGTGGGAGAAGGCACATCCACTGCTGCAGCTGCACAAACTACCCAGCAGGCATCTACTACAACCACAACTACAGAAAAAGGCAAAGAGGTAATGGATGAATAGCAAGAGATAGGGGCAGGGCAGCCCAACACTTCAAAAGAACAAAGTCAAGGTCAAGCCCCTTTACAGCAAGCTAAACCACCCCAAAACCCAGTTTTGCAAACACCTCTCAATGAAGAGAGAGGTAAAAAACGTGATAGAGAGGAGGTCACACCTCCAAGTGGGTCAACACAGCAACCAGAGGCCAAGAGGCCAAGAATTGACCCTCAGACCGAGGAAGAAAACATCAGTGAAGAAAGAGCAGAAAGCCAAAGCAGAGAAAGACAAACCAACCAATAGACTACCACTAGTTCATTTCAATAGCAATAGGCCATGAAGCAAAGCACAGAGGTATCCTCCTCAAGGCAGCAAGGCAAGCAACTAGCTGGAGTCAAAGGATCATTCATGGAAATCAAGGCCCAAAATGAACTCTTAAGAGTTCAACTGTATGATCAATTTTCGAAGACAACACCCTCCAAGTAGCAGAGATTGATGGCAACATATGACATCAAGGAGGATAAGATGATTTTTACTCATCTTAAGCCTAAAGGGCCAAAGCCCAGATCATCTGCAGACTACAACAAAACAAGTTTAGAGGTCCTCTCCAAGGACATAAACCCCATGGATCAGATAGAGCTGCACAAACAGACAGGGGAAATGGTGTATGCCACACTTGCAGACAGTGCCATGCTGGCCCATCAGTTAAAAGAATCACTAAAGAACATAAATACACAGCTTGATTTGGAAAGGATGTCTTCCACTACTAAGGACAACAGAATAAAAACTTTGGAAGACATAATCATTGATCTAGGACATGATCCTAAAGATCCAAAGGGTGTTAGGGCCCTGATGAAGAAAAAATAGGATGACATTACTGCACTGAGAAAGCAAGAAAAATTGCCTCCAACCATTCACCCTCAAACAGCAAAACTTGTACAAGAGAAGCAAGTTGATGAGGCCATGGATCTGCTTCTGATGATGAATCAAAGAATATTACAAATGGAAGCATAATTGGAAAAGTCATTGCAAGATAAGCAAGGGGAGTCAACCTCCCAGCCCCCTCAAACTTCTACAACTCTTGGCCCTGCCCCTCCTACACAAGCAACAGTAGCCCCTCCTGCCATTCGAGCACCAACCACAGCCACATCAGCAATAGAGGCAACAGCAGCAATAGCAGCAGCATAATATAGCATGATATGGAGGACTTGATGAAAGCTGTCAAGGAACTTGAGGTTCAAGTGATAGAAATCAATGAAGCCAAAGATAGACTGGCCAAGCTAGAGGCCAGCTATGACAAATCCAAGATGACTGTAGTAGAGAAGCAGAGAGAAATAAAGGCCTTGGAAGCCAAAGTGAAATCTTTGGAAACAGAATTGCTTCTAGGCAAAATTCTGGCAGAAATCAAGAAGATAATCTGGGCCAAAATTGGCTAATCAATCCATGACCAGTGGAGGTCAATCTAGGCAACACATGAGCAAATTGAACTGATAGGCGTAGCTCATGTTGAGATACAAAGGGCCAGAACAATACTAAGAATCATGCTTGAGCAGGCCAATAAAATGATACATTTCCTCAATACCCACACTAGGGAGGAATTGGCAGCACTAGAAATAAACAACAGAACAGACACCATCCTGACAGCCAAAAGTGCTGACTTGAGGAAATTCACCAAACACAGAAAGAAAATGTCAGGATATGAAGGCAGAAATTGATGAATTCAGGGCAAAGATGACAATATTGCAGGATAAAGGACTGCCAAGCCTAGTGACTGGCCCAGGACAACTGCTGTCATATGATCAATATATCACAAGGATCAACAATTATGTTGAGAATCAAATCACAGCATCCAGCAGCTCCACAGAAGAAGCAGAGCCTCCCTCTGGGCAGTCTTTGTATGACAAACTAGGAAATTTATTTTTTATTGAGCATGAGATAAATCATCTGTTTGAAGTGCCTCCAAATTTCTACAGATATACAAAAGCATATTAAACACTGGTAAAAATAAGGAGACATCAGCTACCTCCAGCTGATTGGTGGCAGGCAATGCTGGAAGTTCTTCCCAGGTGATTCCATTATATTATTCCTTTTTGTAAAAATTCAGATCTCAGCCACAATACAGATCAGCAGATAATCCAACACGTAGGTATCACAGGAAGCATCCATATAGTGACTCACCAAAGCACTCAGACAACAGGCTCAACTAACATAGAATTGAAGGCACAGCTACAGCCAACTTTCCTAAGCCAAAAAATCAAAAGTTGTCTGACAAAAAGATAGCTTCCATCTCAACATTTATTGTTGTAGTTATATCTTTCATTTACTTTTGGTAAGAGAGTTGGTGGTGCAATTTATTGCACAATAACTCACTATTTAGATATTTTATCCTATTTTTTGTATATATATCCCCTCAAAGAACGTATTGAGGGTCGGTTGTAGTGAAACTCTTTCAGAAGAGCTGCATTGTATATCTGAGACATTTGTGCTAATACAAATTGCTGATGGAGTTCTTGGTTCCTATACTGTCTGAAGGTGCAAATGAATGGCTCTGTTATGTTGCAGGATTCATGTGTCATTTGCTGGAACAATAAGTTATTCTGAACTGTGTCCTTGTTTTTCTGTGTATGCCATAATTCATATATGTTCATGATCATAGTAAATAGAGAAAAAGAATAGCTTAGGATTCGTTTGAATACACCCTATGCTCAATCTCTATTTATAAATATGTTTTCTTCTGGATTAGCCATGGATATGAATTCTTAATTGCTCATGTCTAAACTAATTCTCTCACTGTGAATATTGTTTAAGAATTCTTAACTGCTCTTAAGCAATACTTTCATTTCTCCCCTTGTTAGCATAGTGGAAGATTCTCAATTTCCTTTCACTCACTAATTCCATAACTTCATTACATAATCTAAAAAAAAAATTGTTCCATAGATGCCTATCTGGCTTTGTAGCAATACTCTGTCTTCAGAAACATACTTCAGCAGCACACTTCCCTGAACTCCATTGCTCAATGGCCCAAACTGTTCTGTAATTTATACCTCAACTCTGTTTGAATTCATCAACCAACCAAATTCAAAACAAAATCAGCACACCATAACTAGCCTAAAATCATCCACCAACAAAGCTACATCATAAAGAGAGAGCCCTCTCTGGTTGCAGGTAGGCTAGGACCTGTAACTAAAAGATTGGTTAGTGGTTACCTCGGCCGTATTCCCTTTAGGAAGCAGGGAACAACTTGAGTGATAACATCATTGGCGACTCCACTGGGGACTTATTTCAAGTTACCAATTGCAAGGAAATAAGCTTCTTGTTTAACCTTCTCATAGAATACCAAGGAAACAAAACTCAGAAGCTGGCTCCAAAGAATAAATCTTGTTACACTAGGTCCAACCCTGACCCTAATCCCCCAGCTATCTTTGAAAACCCCAATTTAATTCCTAAGATCTTGAAGAAGCAAGAGCAGCTAGGAGAGCTCTCAGACTCAGGTGCAGAACCAATTCAACAGAGCTATATTCCTACCCCTGCCAAAGCATCAGTTTATCCTCACATAACCCCCACTTATCCTAGTTCTTCATCCACTTCCCAAGGTAGCTTCCCCACTCCTCCATCCCCAACACACTTTACTCCTGTTATCCCTATTGTTCCAATTGTTCCACTCCTTCTTGCCGTCCCTTTTATCCCTGCCAATATGGCTAACAGATATGCCCCTTTACACCTGCCTGCAAATCCAGGGGCTATGCCCCAAGACTATCAAAGAAAGATCACTTACTTTGATGGTACTGGCTCTTATACAGCCCAACAACACACCAAGAGAATGCAGGACTACTTTGAGAACTATGAAATAGATGATGAAGATGTAAGAATGAAAATTTTTGTACAAAGTTTAACAGGGGATGTAAGGAACTGGTTCAGGTCCTTGGCTGCACAATCCATCCTCAATCCCGATGCCTTATACCTAAAATTCTTAAACCGATGGGAAAAGAAGAGAGACCCTCTACACATACTAACAGAGTATGATAATTTGAAAAGGGGTCCACAAGAAACAGTTCAAGATTACTGTGTTAGGTTCAACAATGTATACAACGCCATTCCTCAGAACCTAAGACCTCCACCAGATCTGGCCTTGATCAAATTCCCTGATGGATTTGATTCAGATGGCATATCAATTAAGAGAAAGAGCACCTCCAAGTCTTGCAGACATGCATAATATAGCTATCAGTGTGGAGGCAAACCTGATTGCCAAGAGAACCAGAGCAAAAAATGAGAGAAGAACAACATTTAAAGAGGAACCCTCAACCTTTGATCAAAAGCTAGATGCAATCATGAAGGGTGTGGAGAGGCTGGGGGATAGAGTTGATACCATGGAGAGAAAGTCCTCTTGGGAAGGGCAAACAAGCAACACTACTAGCAATCCCAATTTTAGAAAAAACCAAAACCCAAATGTTGGGAGGACTGGTCCTGATCAGAATATCAGACCTCCGTTTCAAGAAAACTATGCAGAGGCCTCAACCACTAGTGAACAAGTAGAAGATCCCCACATCAATCTAATGGGTTTGGACAATGAACAACAAGTATTATTAACACAATATGATCAACAAGCCCAAGAATACAAACAATTCCAAACATAATCTGGTGAGTCATTTGATTTCAGAGAAGGGTATGACACAACAGTCTATGAAGTACGCAAACAATACAAGTTAAGAAGTAGAACCATAGATGTACCTGAGAATACCAAACAAACAAACACCAAACTGCCCAAAAAATCTAGTGATAAGTCTGTCTTAACAGAGTCCTCAGATAAAAAACTCCAAAGGGAGGTCACAGTGGAAGATGTATCTGATATACAACCTCCAGTAAAACCTACATCTACACCATTTCTTCCAACAGATATCTTGGGCAGACCTCTAGAAAATAGACCCAATTCAAGCTTACCCCAAAACAGTGTACCTGACTAGGACAAGGTCACCCAAAATTCAGCAGAAAAGGAAAAACTTGCTAATCACAATATAAAAGTTCAGATGGAAAAGCCTTTCAATCTTGAGACAGAAATTGGTAAACTGAAAATAGCAATTCCTCTTTCTGAACTAGCCAAACATGAGGTCTTCAGACAACAAATTAATAGATCATTGCAAGTACCAGAGAATAGGGATGCAATTAATATTCTGGATGATTAGCCAGAGCTGATTTTTGGCTCAAAAGTCAATGGAAAATCAGTGGATGGAGGTACCCCTCCATTATATGTAAGCCTAAACATCTGTGACAAGGTGCTACACAATGCCATGTTTGACTCAGGGGCCTCTCATAAGCTAATGCCCAAATCAGTAATGGAAAAACTTGATCTAGATATCACCAGACCCTATAAAGGTTTGTTTTCATTTGATTCCAGCCAGGTGAGATGTTTAGGCCTGATCAAAGACCTTTGTGTATCCCTAGTCCAATATCTAGCCAAAAAAATTTTAATGGATGTGGTAGTAGCTGACATTCCACCGAAATATGGTATACTCTTATCAAGATCATGGGGTGCCAAAATCCAAGGATCTCTACAACTAGACATGTCATATGCCACAATTTCAGTCTTTGGCCAGCCAAAGAGATTATACCGAGAAACACTGATGAAATATGTGGTCAGCAGTCAGGAGAAGCCCCAAAACTTCCCAATCTACTCCATTCATTCAGACATGGACTCATTCATACTGTATAATGCTGATATGTGTCCCAAAACAAAGGTCAAGCTCCTAAAAACAACAGAAACCAAGCATATAAATGAACAGTCCACTGCTCAAAATCAAAAGATCACTAATGTGATCAAACCTACACAGTCTATTAATATATCACAAGAATCACCAAATCTAGACTAGTCTACTAAACAAATCTGTAAATCCATTGAAAGAAACATTGATCAAGAGATCTTGTGGTATTTAGAATTTGATGGGTCAGTAAACAAACTAGGAGCAGGGGCAGGGGTTTGGATACACAATACTCAAAATGACCATGCTTTAGGCCATGGATATAGGCTTAACTTCAGATGTATAAACAACATGGCCGAATATGAAGCCCTTTTGCTAGGTCTCAAACTGATTAAGAGTCTTGGAGTGACCAAAGTTTTCATATTGGGTGATTCAAACCTAATTATACAACAGATAAAGGGAACTTTTGTCACTAATGATCCCAGGCTAAGGTCTTATAGAATAGCAGTGACAAACTTGCTCAACAACTTCTTGGAATATTAGCTCACCAAAATACCTAGAAGCCACAACTTGCATGCTCATAGTTTGGCAACTTTTGCAAGAACATGTAAAATTCCTTTTGGGCCTAACCACCAGTTCACTGCTGAGATTATACACAAGCCTTCTGTCCCATACAATGTACATAATTGGCAAGTATTTGATAATGATACTCAGATAAATAATTTTTTGACCATGAAGGAGGAATTCTCAAACTTAAACATAGACAGAAGCATTATGGATGATCAGCGCCAAATTGATGAACTGAACACAAGTATATCAGCTGAAAGAGCAAATCTGATATTACATCCTACAACCTTTGACTCTGCCAATTTACAAAAGCTAAGACTAGCAGATCTTGATGAAATTATTGAAGAATAAACTGAAGTAATTCAACTTAAGGATAATTTCTTGCCCACAGGTCTTACTCCTTTAGAAGACATCTTTGATTCAAATGACATCCCTACGAAAGCAAAGATGCAACCCATCAATGCAGAAATTGAAGAGTGTAATATTGGGACCACTGAAAATCCCAAAATGGTCAAGCTTTCTAGAACCTTACCTCCTGATAAGAAATCAGAATATATTAAACTGTT
>APFE031638325.1:0-53738 GCA_000404065.3 Pinus taeda
TTGACTACAGGTAGGATCTAAACACTTGATTTCTTGTATGGTAAATGCATGTTTAGAGAAGGATTGCTCTTAATTGTCTTGTTTGTCACTAGAAAGTCTTAGGCTTCTAGGGAGGTTGGTTTTGTCCACAAGATTAACTCTTTTCGTATGACAGGTTGCTCATTACCTGGAGCGCGCGACCCTCCCTGGCTCGTAGTTCTGCAATGACTCCATCCTGCAAAGTATAGAGTGTTTCCCAAGGGAGCGCAACCACGTTTAATCCAATTCCCTTCAACCCGCTAACCATAGGCCTGTCGACCTTGTTTTCTATAACAAGTGTGCCATCTAGTAGCAGTATTGTGTTAGTCATCCAGGCACGTAGCATTTCCTCAGCTGTGGAGGTGCCTACTGCGAGGTTGGTTGACACAGTGCCAGCCTATGGAATGTGCACCTGTAACTCCTATATCTACATCCAGAGATCCCCCAACACCATTTAGTGTTGCTCCTCAAATTGCTGGAGGGCCTCCGCGGTGACGTCCCTCACCGTCTCACCAATATCATGTTGATCCCCCTCAGTGAGGGTGATCAGGCTGAATGAAGTCTTTGAAGCCTTTGAATTCTTTCATGGCCCTACCTGCTCCCTTGGGTAAGGACGTTTTAGCTAGGTGGACGTTGTCTACAGGTCTGCACCACCTTGCTCTGTATCGGTCTCTATCTCAGGCTAAGGTGACTTCTATCCTTCACGCTCTTCTTCTGCTGTCTTCTACTGCTCTTCTTCCAACTTCACAACATTGTGCGCCGCTTGGACCTTAGCCGTTGCTTCTTCCTTCCTACTTTTCTTTGCCAATTGCGCCATCTACAATTTTGTCTCTTCCCTCTTCCGCTGCGCGGTAGACTTCTCTGCTTCCACCGCAGAGCCTGCTGGAGCATGCCACTCTAGCGGCCAGGAATCAAGGACTGCGAAGATGAAATCTTCTATTGCCAGATAGGGTAGCTCGTGCCACATCTTCACGAGGTCCTTCCACGCCCTGATGTAGACATGGTGGAAATCTACCTTGAACTCCGCGAATCTTTGCAGACTGTTGTAGATCGTGGGTGATAAACACGACTTGCAATTAATCCCCATTCTTATGTTCATCTCCATGAGCACCCAATATACTTTGTTGTCCCTTATCCTTTGTGCATCCCTGGTTGCCCACAACAAAGCATACATCGCTACCTCCGGAAGGTCCTACACGATCATCGGGAACTTGCTATCTTCGGGCAATTTCCAGGCCACCAGTACTATTGACAATAGAAGCCACACATAGTGAAAAGTTTTTCCCTCCTCCTCTGCCTCGTCGAAGTTCTCAAGGAACTCTCCACATAAATAGTTTTCCCAGTTGAACAAGACCCCTTTTGCTATTGTGTTGCTAGTGCAACCACCAGCGTGGGCACCTCATCCGCGCAACACTTCCGCATAACCTTGCCTACCAATATCTGCATTGTAACTTTAACCGTAGGGTTGTTGATGCTAGAAATGGCGTACCCTCTCTTCTTCTTCTCCAACTTAAACTTCTTCTTCATGGCCTCCGCGATGGTCAAATCATGACTCTTTCCCTCCGAGATGTTTGCTGGGTCCTCCCCTTTGCAAGGGAGCTGGGTAATTTTGTGAAACAAATGGTCTATGATGGGGATGGGATCCTCTAGCCACAAGCACCCATCATGTACTAGGAAGAGCAGTTGCCTAATGACAAAAATGGTCACTGGGGCATGATGGTAATGTGGCACCCAAAGCAGGTTTAACAACCTTGCTTTCTCAACTCCTCTTAGCCATTTGCATGGCTCCAAATCTATCATTATAGCTGATGCATCTACCTTCTGGTGCTTTAGCTACATGGTCGCAAGATGTGGGAACTTCTTGTGGTCCGCGAGATCCCAATCCTCAAACTTCAGCACAGGAACTCATCCCAAGTGCACGCCTTCAAAAATAATGTCATCTGGGAGTAGCGGAGTCTGCAGAGAGCTCTTACTCTTATCTATATCTTTGGGAACCTTTTCTTTACCCGTTCATGGAGGAACATATGCGGGCAACCTAGTAAGAGGGTCTGCACCTTGGGTTTCAACCTCCATTTCTACGTCCTCCTCCTCTACCAAGATTTCTTCAAATTCTTCCTCCTCATTTCCCTCCAAATTGATAGCCTTCCCCATTTCTTCCATGGTGAGCGTAGTCCTCAGTAGATTTCTAGGTGATACGTGCACCAGTACCATGGCCTACTTGTCTTTCTTGGGTCTCGATGTGCGCAACAATGTAGTGATTTTTGTGACTATATGACACTTTCTGGGGCTTCCACTTCTGTAATGGCCTGCACGGCTTCCTCGATGGCCATTACTCTGGTATCCTTGGCTTCTTCAAGTGTTGCCATAGTGCAATTCCACAATTCTCTCAACGTCTCGAGTAATTTCTCAAGAAACGAATTCACCCCCAGAAGATCAAACAAGTCTGGGTTCATGAATGTCTGAGTGCGAACTCAGTTCTAAAATTTCCAAGTGTTGTTTTCTGGACATCCCTTTGTAATTTATAGTTCCTTTTGAATTTGAATTCGATCGCTCCCCCCACATTCGGTCCATTAATTCTCAATGGGTGCATATTTTCAAGAATCTAACCCATAAAGTTCACCTTAAATGCCTATTGTCTGCTCCATTTGGTTTCAAACCAAGCATGACATCATGAATAGTGACTGTAACGGTCACTTTCTAGCCGACCTGCACGACATCGCAGCTACCCTCGCACTATTGGGGACCCTGTGACAATTCACTACTATGCGCAGCTCCTGGGTAGAGTAGTTTATAGTCCCACGCCTTCTTTCAGCTACCTGGAGCGCTAATACTGTGCTTCTGCTGGCTAGTTAGATGGCCGAGCCCCCCTGTGTATGGCTTCAAATGACAGCCATGGACTTTTCCGGGGAAAATTTCTCCATTTAACTTTACCAATTGCACTAGGCCACCATCTGTGATCTCCTTAATAACATACGGTCCCAGCCAATGCATTCTGAGCTTCCCTTGGAATTTATTGAAACTACTATCATACAACAACACCAAATCATTCACCTTGAAGGTGCGCAACTTAATATGTTGATCGTGCCAAGCATTTTCGCATTGCTTTTGGACCTTCTGGTGAAATCCAGTCAAAAATCATTCTTCTTTGAGCTCCAACTACACGAGCCTCTCCTCCAGGGCACCGCGATCCGTCATACCTGTGAGCACTGCTATGCACATACTAGGCATGATGTATTCCATGGGCATTATGGCTTCCACTCCATAGATAAGCCTAAAAGGTGTTTGTCCCATCAATTTCTTGCATGTCATCCTATAAGCCCATAATATTGCAGGTACACGCAGGTCCCAATCACTTCGCTACACATTTCATACCTTGTTCATCGCATTGCAAGCCTTGTTGAACGCCTCTACACATAGAATCTTTTGTATGATAGCTCCTCCTGTATAATGTCTTCCCAACATCAAGAGCCATTTTTACCTTGTCCCCCCAACACACGCTTATTAATCAGGTCTTTCAGCATGGAGTACATGTGCATCTGTGTAGGTTGGGGCTCTTTTCCATAAGCCTACATCCTCCTGGCCAAACGCACGCATAAACCATCCTATCAATTGTACTTATCTGTTAGTCACACCTTATGATTCCCAAATTGTGTGTGCATCATTCTCCTACATTCGTGCTAGTTGCCAAAGCTCCCTTTCTGTGTACCCCACCATCTTGTGGGTGTAGCGTGCAGTACCCAGCCCAAGGCCTAGATCATTGCTTTTCCAGCACTTCTCTTTCAAATTTATCCAAGAAGGTATCTACCTCACTTAAACCATCATAAGTAGGCAGGTCTCTTACTTCTGTCAATATGTAGTGCAACAACCTTACAATTCAATGTAGTTCCCTCATGTAACCGATTTTGCCATCACTCTATTTCCTCATCCGAATCAGAAGCACAGGAGCTTTCGCGCTCCCATGCAAGTCACCCATCCACGGTGGGATTCACTCAGTCCTGGTCTCGCACCGTTATCTTATAGATGCAGTCAAAATCATCATCACTTTCATAGTCACACACTGGCTTCGTATAGTGCGATCCTTCAACATGGTCTAGGGGTACAATTACGTGCAATGATTTCTTTTCAAAAATCATTTTGCGCTTCTTTAGATTGATTACTCCATTCATGTTAGTGGCCCAATCAATTCCTAAGAGCGTAGGGTAGGGATTGCTATCATCAACAATCTCTTTCACTTCAAAATCAGCCAACACGGTCGCTCCCTCAATATCCACAGTTATTCCCTGCAATCGCTCGATGGGTATTATTTTCTGCTGGTTTGACACCCTTAGCTGAATTGGAGACCACTGCAACGTAGGTCTTCCCATTCACTCCCATGTCTTTTTCAATAGAACATTCACGTCCGATCCCAAATCCAGGATGACTTGATCCATCTCATATTCTCCGATATATTGTAGTCTTATCTCTCTTCTTGTTCTTGTCTTATGCTTTCCAATCTTATGGATTATGTGCAGTTCTCTTGGCCCGGTCCCAATGCATCTGTTGATGAGTTCCTGTAACCCTTTCACTGCCTTACTGTCATGCAGTAACTTCATACATGTTTCCAGGAACATTGTGAGCATATATGGGTCCATCTCTGGCTCTGGTTTATCTTTTCTTCCTGAAGTGGAGGCATCAATGAAACTCTTCTTAGCTTGCACTCCAAATCAAATTCCGCTTCTTTCTCCAGAGCTTTGGGAACCCAAGTACTATCTTCTGACTGTTTGCCTTTGTCATTCTCCCATCACGATTCCACTTCGGAGCACAATGTTCACATTCAGATCTTCCTCGGGTGAGTTAGACCTCATCATCTATAGGTTCTAAGTCGGGGGACGTAGTAGTGCTCCTTTGTCGCGTATCCTAGCTATCAATGTAGGACAATCTTCTGTCTCATGATCAAACAAGGTGCAATACAAACACGACGGGTGCATTGGATTCATACAATCACAAGCATAATGTCCCGGCCCTCTGAAATTGTAGCATATCAATTGTCCACAACATCTTCCACGTCCTCCTCTGCCTCGGCCTCATCCGTGCCCCTAAAATCCTGTTCATGCCATTCCTGCATTTTGGTAAAGGGGCCGCGTTTTAGCCTGAACTCTGTAGGTGGGAGTTCTATCCATCATCAACTCATAGCTTCTACAAGTGCGCTCATTGTGTTCCATCAACCTACAAAAGTTGTAGAACAACTATTGTGAATTTTGCGTATACTTTTGTAATAAGTGATAATTGTCTATGGCATGTTTTCTTGCTATTTGACAAATCACACACCACAAAGCAGGCACCGCGCTAGGTCCTGCTTGAGCTTCCGACCTTAAAGGCATCTGTCCTCCTCCTGTGAGGTAATTTGTAAAAACTGGATATTGGTCTTTATTATGACCCTGACTCTTGCATTTCACACACCATACTTCTTCACGCACTTCTGGTTGAGTTGTCCTGTCTTGTTTAAGACTCTGCATCTCAAGGCATAAATTCTTCAGCTGTGCATGGATCTGCTGAACTCCTAAGTAAGGATCCTGCATCGGGGTCTCATGCAGCCTCATGGAAATCTCCAGGGCTTCTGCCTGAGTTGTTATCTTTTGCTGTGATAGCGCACTCCTTAAATGTGGTGTTAGCGAAGCTACAAGCCACTCACGATGTTGTTCATTCGTCATATTCATATTAGCTTTGTGAATCATACATTTTAGCCTTTGATTCAGCTCCAAAGGAGTCTCGTCTGGTAGCATCGTGATCTCTTTGAATCCAATGATCGAGTGTGCTTCAGACTTTGGCCTGTTAAATTCTCTATTTAGCGCTGCTTGGATATTCGTGATTCCCGCATTTGGATTATCATTGGAGTACTTAATATATCAGGTCAGCACACAGTCCTACAGGGCACTAACCAATGTTGCTTTCTTTATATTGTCATTTGTAACTCCTTGCACTTCCCATACATGCATTACCACAAACTAGAATTGGTTCGGATCCTCATTTCCAAAACCTTTGAACACAGGAAACTTCATTGTGCTTGCCATATTGAATCATGGTGGTGGTGGAGTGGGTACGGGTGAAGATGGTGGTGAAGCTGGTGGTGGTGTGGGTGGGGGTGGTATTCATAAGATTCTTTGTCTTATCATATGGATCACATTTTGTAGTGAGACCTTCGCGAGCTCTTCCTCATCCCCTCGTGGAGGTGAAATCAAGGGGCTAGTTTCTGGTCCCTACTTACCTACTTACCTACTTACCTCGCGGTCCTTTGAGAAAGCGTCGCTCTGCTTCACTGTAGCTAACTAAGGTGTCAACCATGAACTCAGTAACGAATCCTCCTATAATACGATCGAGCCAATGATCAACGACATGTGTGATCTTATCTTTTGATGCTTCCAACCTTTGCACTAACTCTAGGGTCCACACAATAAGACTATCAAGCTTCCACCTTCCTTGGCTATCTGCTAGCTTCGGGATCCACTCATATAGCTCAGTAGAGAAGGACGTGAAGATGATTTCATGGATCTCCATGTACAGGTAGCAGTCTAACTACTCTTCTTTTGATAGTTGCAGGTTCCTGTTCTCCCGTGCTGCAAAATCATGAATTCTTTTTTCCAACCAACCTTCAATTTCTTTCTTAGTTGCATTCTGATGATATGACATTAGAAATCTCTATGCAGATTCTGGTCTCAGAAATGGAACCATTTTTTGGCTTATGGGGGTCTGACCCGAGTTCAGAGTTATTTAGCCAAACAAATCCCTACACTATTAGCCCTTTCGGCATCAGCCCTCCGAGCGCAGACTGAAGTCTCACCCGAAGAAGTATTGGGGGGGGGGGATGCTGGAACCAAGTTTCCACACCCTTGAGATGTATGTGATGTCGGTTTAGGCCAACTATGACTGCCTTCACGTAGGTCATTTCACACATTGTTCTAACCTTCAATACATTCGCGATTTGTTATAATTATCTTTCATGCAACCCTAACCAGGGGCTGAGACGCTTTCACACTGCTATGGCAGTGAACTGCACTATTTCCCCAAACTACACCGTGTATCTTAATTATCTTCTTAACAGATCTTACCTATCTTCCTATAAACAATTATTCTAACTTGCGTTCACTTAATCAACACAATTATATACATTCGCGCATCATATAAGCATTAAAAGTGAAATTTATATCCATTGTAATAGATGCATAAAATAGGTAATAAATACAGAGAAATGATAGGAAACTTCTCTTTATTAATACTTCCCATGGTTACAGACTCGACCCACCTTGTGCACTCAGTTGCAGGGCTTCGCACTCAGCTGTGGACTACTAGGCCTCTGTGCACTCAGCTGCAGATCCTTCTCCTACTCTACGACCCAAAACTAGACTTTTATCCACAGATATGACTCAACTTTTCATCCTTATCATGATTAATTTGATTGATGTCTTTATTACTTAGAGTATCAGTCTATTTATACAATCCCATGGTCTATGGACCATGGGTAGATATCTACAACTGACATTACATTAACAAAATTAATGGTGGACAACCCTATGGCTCTTTTACACACTATGAGCTCTGCGCCCACAAAATGCTAAGTCTTTACATAAGAATTACAATCTTTGACCAAAATCTGGGCTCTAAGCCCCAAAAATTCCCATGGGGGACCCCGCGCCCAATAGTTGAGGAATTGCCTCCATGATTGTATAAAAGAACCTTTTGTGTCGAAAGAAGGAGATAGGACTGATTGATTAATTCAGAATCCATTGTACAACAACCCTTGACCCTGATAGCAGGCCGAGACTATTGAAATATGGCAACAAGAATATTCCAATTTAATTTGTCCTTGAATTAAATTGTGAATTAAAATCGAATTTAGTCTTAACAGTTACTTGGAAATAATTAATTAATTAATTTTAAATTAATTAGTTGGAGAAATTCAAGTTAGAAGTCTTTCTGAAGTCATGCAAGACTTATCCCTTAAATTAAGGAGATAAGATTGATTTATATTTGAGTTGTAATTAGTTAAATTAGTTTATTGAGTTAAGTCTAGTTAAATTAGTTCCAAACTGTTTGAGGAACTAATATTGAGTTAACAATCAGTTGATGCATTAATGCACTCAACTAGTGCTACTCCAGTTAACTGAATATTCCCTCATTAGAAATTCATGCATGTCTATTCTGAGAAAGACCCAGTTGAGATTAATGTTCAAGGATAGTGTACTATCAGTTGCATGTGTTTTCTCATGGAGAAAAATCACGCATGCAGTCAAGGATTCATCCTTGAGGATTACGCAATTTTGAAGGTTTGTTTTCCCAATTGGTAATGGGAAAATCACCCAAAAGGAACATCGTAAGGAAATAGGAGCTTGGAGGGCAGAGAGGAAGGCTAGAGAGAAGCCAAGATTGCCTGTGAGCATCTGTGAGGATTGTACTAAGAGATGGCTAGTTGTGAGAGCTAAGGCTTTGTATAATTCCTATGTATTTCCACCATGTATGATAATACAATAGTGTGGGGTTTTTATCTAAGGATTTCCCCAAATTATTTTCATGTGTATTGTGCCATTGATTCTTCTTCTTCTGGTTATATTGTTCAGCTCGATCTTTAAGCTTCCGCAAATGATAGTAGAAGTAGGTTATAGTATTCCTGCTTTGATTTATAATTACATTACGGGTTAACTATCAATACTTTCACATGGTATCAGAGCTGTGAACAATATACTAAGAAGAGAATTCGAAGTTTGAAGTTCCGGGGTTGCAGGTGCAAATTGAATTCATATCATACTTCAAGGTTGGTCAATGGCGTTCTATGGCTTGAGACTCGAGTATGCCTTGGAAGGCAACTCAAATTACATAGCATGGAAAGATAGAATGGAGGATGTATTAGAAGACATTGGCTTGAAGGAATTCATTGATCAAGAAATCCAAAAGCCAGCTTCAACTAATGCACAAGAGTTGGTTGAGTGGAAGAAGTGTGTGACGAAGATGAGATGAATCATCCTTGAGGGAATTTGAGACCATATTGTCTCAAGTCTCCATGGGAAGGATACTCCATTTTCAATGTGGAAGACATTAAAGAACCTCTACCAGAATAGTAGCGACTAGAGGAAATTGGCACTCAAGGATAAGCTTTGAAGAATCAAGATGGAGAAGGGCGATACTATTTCCACATATCTGAACAAGCTCACCACCTACAGAGATGAGCTTGGCAGTGTGGGAATAATTACTATCGATGATGATATGGTGAGCCTCGCTCTCCTTGGCCTTCCAATGAGTTGGAATAGCTACCAGGACTTTGTGAATGGAAGGGAGAAACTACCGGATTGGGAACGATCGTGGTTAGATCTTATGCAGTAGGAGATCAAGAGGAGCACACGAGATGGTTCTTCATCCAAGAATGATGATGAAGAAAATCTGGCCTTAGCAAGTAAGGCAAGGAAAGGGAAGGGGAAGGCTTCCCATTTCAAATCGAATTCTTCTCATGGAGGGAAGAAGGGTGACATGTCTAAAGTAAGATGCTTTAATTGTCACAATTGGGACATTATGCGACTAATTGCCCATCGAAGAAGTCCAAGAAGGGATCCTTGGAAGGATCGAAAGGTGAGGCACTAGCCTCTCAGTTCGAAATGGACTTTACGCTCATCACATGCATGGTGTCATCGATGATGGGATGCGTCTAGTATCTTGACAATGGAGCCTCATTCCACATGACCAGTGATAAAAATTTATTTAGTGCCGTGGAGGAGAAAGACCTCAAGATGCACATAGAGATGTGTGACGACGAAAGGTATAGTGTTTTAGGAGTGGGCACGGTTGCTTTTTAGAGGGAGCACGGAGCTCCTCTCACCTTGAAAGATGTAATATATGTGCCTGGACTGAAGAAGAACTTGGTATCAGTCGTGATGTTAGAGGACAAAGGCTACAATGTTGTCTTTAGTAAAGGAAAGGCGTTCCTAAGACACATAGCCATGGGTCAAAACAAGAGGATAGGGATTCGGGTGAAGAATCTCTATAAATTAGAGGTAGATGATTGTGCAGCATTGAGTACGAAAATAGAATTGGTGGAAAGCCAAGACATTGGCGAGTTGTGGCATAGGCGGTTTGGTCACTTGCATCATGGGGATTTGAAGATAATGCAACATATATCTACAGGACTTTCCAAAGGTAAACTTGAGCAAGTTGACACATGGAAAGGTTGTACCTTGGGAAAGTACACCAAGTCTTCCTTCCATGATAGAGACAGTCGAGTAGAGGCTATCTTAGAGCGAGTTCATACTGATTTTTGTGGACAATTCTCAACAGAATCCACAGTGAAGCAAAGGTAATGTGATTTTCATTGATGACTATTCTTGTAAATGTTGGATTTATTTCATGCAGAAGAAGGACCAAACTTTCACAAAGTTTTGTGAGTTCAAATATTTGGTCGAGAAAGAGTGAGGGAAGAAGATCAACGCCTTGAGAAGTGACAATGCTGGAGAATATGTCTCTCAAGAGTTTAAGGACTTCTGTGTAGTGGAAGGAAATAAACGAGAGTTGACGACACCTCATAACCTACAGCAAAATGGGGTGGCTGAGAGGAAGAATAAAACTATTGTAGGGGCAACACGAGCAATGCTGCATGACCAAGGCCTACCACTTCACTTGTGGGCCGAGGCATGTAACAGAATGGTCTATTTGCAGAATAGAAGCCTGCATCACATACTTGAGATGAAGACACCAGAGGAAACTTTCTCTGGTAAGAGACTAGATGTGGGTCACTTCAGGATATTTGGATCATCAGTATATTGCCATGTGACAAAGGATGCATAGAAGAAGCTTGAGACGACAACAGAGTTGGGGATATTTGTGGGGTACATTGATACACCTCACAACTATCGAGTGTACTTTCCTACCATTCGAAGGATAGTGGTTCGCAAATATCTCAAGTTTGATGAGTAGAAGGCCATGCGGGTTTCCCTTGAGAGGGAGCTCTAACTACAGGCTGTGGAGGAACTATTGGTTCCTAAGGAGGAGGAGCCTCAGAGTGACATGGAGTAGCCACATGCAGAGGTTCTAGGAGTGGAGACATCCACTCAAGCAAATTATTTTAGAGATGTACAGAAGTGCACAAGAGAAGCTGACAAATTGCTGGAGGATGTGAGAAAGAATGTGGGAGCACCATATTCTCAACATAGACAGAGGAGGTCACCTGAGAGGTACACTGGATACATGTCCCTTGTTGGGGAATGTGTTGAGACTGAGCCATCTTCCTTTGAGGAAGTAGTGTAGCAGCCGATTTGGGTTGATGCTATGGTGGAGGAGTATGAATCCATAGCTCTGTTTGGGATGTGGTTTCGAGACTGGAGAACAAATCAGTTGTGAGATCCTGTTGGCTTTATAAGGTAAAGCAAGCTACTGATGGTAGTGTGGAGAAGCATAAGGCAAGATTTGTCACTCGTGGCTTTTCATAGGTCAAGGGGATTGACTATGATAATAATTTTTCTCTTGTCGCAAGGTACTCATCTATTAGATCTATGTTGGCACTATCAGCACAGGTGGGTTGGAATATTCATCAGATTTGAGACTGCATTCCTCAATGGACAGATTGAGGAAGAGGTGTACATAGAGTAGCCAGAAGGTTTTGAGACCTTTGATCATGAGTCGCATGTGTGCCGACTCAAGAGAGCGTTGTACGGGCTGAAGCAAGAACCTCATGCTTGGTACACCAGGATAGACAACTACTTCACTTGGTTGGGCTTCACAAAGAGTGAAGCGGATGCAAACCTGTACCACATCGTGGTGAAAGGTAAGTTGTTGATCATTGTACTTTATGTTGATGATCTCATATTGACTGGTGATGATTAGTTGATCGTGTCTTGCAAGGAGGACCTTGCAAGAGAATTCGAGATGAATGACATGGGTCTCATGCATTACTTCCTTGGCATGGAAGTGTGGCAGAAGGATGGGGAGTTGTTTGTGTCTTAGGGCAAGTATGCCATCGAGATACTCAGGAGATTCCACATGGAGAAGTGCAAGCCATGCAGACTCCTCTAGCAGGTAACTGGAGGAAGGAGGTTGCTACTTCAAGAGAAGTGGTGTACAGGTAGCTTGTGGGTTCACTGATGTACTTAATGAACACACGACCAAATTTGTGCTATGCGGTGAACCAGCTAAGTCAAGTGATGGTTCAGCCTACCAATATGTTTTGGAAGGCGGAAAAGCATGTATTGAGATACCTCAGAGGCACATCTCAGTATGGATTATGGTACATACAAATAGATGGAGTGAAGCTATAGGGCTTCACTGATGTAGATTGGGCATGGAGGCCATCAGATCGGAAGAGAACATCAGGAGGGATTTTCGACCTTAGGTTAGTGACAGTTTCTTGGTACAGCAAGAAACAGAGGTCAGTTGCACTCAGCTCGACAGAGGTAGAATACATGGCTGCAAGTCAAGCAACATGTGAGGCCATCTGGATGCGGAAAATCCTAGTTGGTTTGTTTGATCAGAGGATGGATCCAACTGTGATCTATTGTGATAATCAAAGTTGTATCAAACTCTCTGATAATATAGTATTTCATGATAGGTCCAAGCATTTCAGAGAATGTGTAGTGAGGATCATGTTGCTGCAGTACATTTCGACAGAGGAGCAAGATGCTGACATTTTTACAAAGGCAATGTCAAAGTGTAAATTCGAGTTCCATAGAGAGATGATCGGGGTGGCAGATAATCCCTCTTTTGTTGAGAGGTAGTGTTGAAATATGGCAACAAGAATATTCCAATTTAATTCGTCCTTGAATTAAATTGTGAATTAAAATCTAATTTAGTCTTAACAACTACTTGGAAATAATTGATTAATTTATTTTAAATTAATTAGTTGGAGAAATTCAAGTTAGAAGTCTTTTTGAAGTCGTGCAAGAGTTATCCCTTAAATTAAGGAGATAAGATTGAGTTATATTTGTGTTGTAATTAGTTAACTCAGTTTATTGAGTTAAGTCCAGTTAAATTAGTTCCAAACTATTTGAGGAACTAATATTGAGTTAACAGTCAGTTGATGCATTAATGCACTCAACTAGTGCTACTCCAGTTAACTGAAGATTCTTTCATCAAAAAATCATGCATGTATATTTTGAGAAAGACCCAATTGAGATTAATGTTCAAGGACAATGTACTATCAGTTTCATGTGTTTTCTCATGGAGAAAACTCATTCATGAAGTCAAGGATTCATCCTTGAGGATTGCGTAGTTTTGAAGGATTGTTTTCCCACTTAGTAATGGTAAAATAATCCACAAGGAACAACACAAGGAAATAGGAGCTTGGAGGGCAGAGAGGGAGGTTGGACAGAAGCCAAGATTTCCTGTGAGCATCTGTGAGGATTGTACTTGAGAGCTGGCTAGCCGTGAGAGCTAAGGCTTTGTATAATTCCTATGTATTTCCACCATGTATGATAATACAATAGTGTGGGGTTTTTATCTAAGGATTTCCCCAAATTATTTTCATGTGTATTGTGCCACTGATTCTTCTTCTTCTGGTTATATTGTTCAGCTTGATCTTTAAACTTCCACAAATTGATAGTAGAAGTAGGTTATAGTATTCCGCTTTGATTTATATTGCATTATCGGGTTAACCTATCACATATTTTCTACAGAGACCTCACCTTGAGTAGCAAGGAGGTTCCGAGAAGTTGCAGAAGGGTCGATTATCCAAATTGGGATCTTGGATAGGCCTTTTTGGATGATTTTTTGCCAATAGTTTAGTGGTACTACCTGTTTATGAATCTGGGTTCTCCATTCTTTGTCCATCTTCCAACTTGGAGGTATAAGGATTGTAAAGACTGTTGCTTGTACTTTTATCTCTTTTTTTATGCCACTTAATGAATGAAGGCCTCCCCACTATTGAGTAGGGCACAGAGATGTAGTCCATATTTGACGAACTCTGTAATCAAATCATTGTGTCATGATTTTCATGTTCTTATGGTTATTTCCACATTTTTTATGTGTTTTTAAGTTCTATGGTTAAGAAGCTATGTTTTATGTAATTCTGATGCATTTGTAAGTAAAAGATCTTGGATCAAGTTTGGTATCAGAGCAGGTCTTTGTAGATGCGAATTGCAGGAGTTTATGATAACTCGGAACAAGTTGCGAAAAGGAGAAGGAACACTTAAGTCCTTTGATCTTGAAGCAGGACGTGCACAACGAAGAAGAAACATGGCCAATGAAGAATCTCGTTGGGAAGAGGAGCAAAATTTCCACAAGGTATTCTACAAAATGGCAGGAAAAGTGGACAAGCTATTCGCAGAGTATGAGAAGGCACTTGGGAATGAGAAGAAGGATGTCGATGAACATGGATCAACAAATTAGGAAGGCGATGGAGAGGATCCTCCTCCCTCTCCTTAAAGTGATATTTATCATCACTCTCATCGATATTCCAAGCATTTTTCTAAGAAACAGTTCTTCAAGTGAGATGTAAATTTTGACTTTCCCATGTATAATGGAGAGTGTAGTGCAGAAAAACTTAATAATTGGTTAAGATAGATAGAGGTTTACTGCCAGATCCAAAAAATTGAAGAAGATGAGGTGAAAGTCTAGTTAGCATCTCTTCAGTTGAGCGACACTACTCTCATTTGGTGGGATAGCAAGTTAAAAAAGGGCATCACAAAGTTAGGTAACCTTTTGTCCTCTTGGTCTAGTTTTATTTCTACATTGAAAGACCAATTTTACCCTTTGGGTTATAAACAAAAGGAACTTATGGAATGGAAATATCTAAGGCAAGGTAAAGGGCAGAATGTGTAAAGATCCACTGAAGAATTTTACAAATAAACATTGAATATGGGCATCTCATTAGATTTGCCCGAGATTGTAACTAAGTATGTTGGTTCGTTACATAGTTACTTAAGACACTCATTGTTACTGTTCGAGCCTACTAACATTGATGATACCAGCATAAAGGTTATCCATATTGAAATTTGAGGCAAGAATGACAAATATGATCAAGCCAAGAAAACACCATTCAAACCTCAACATGGAAAATTCTAGAAGAAATACAAGGGGAAGGATAAGAAGACTGTCACAACCAAGAAAGGGGAAAAAGAAACATCGTTTTGCACTCATTGCAAGAAAGATGGTCATGACAAGGACCATTGTTGGAAGCTACATCTAGAGTTGATATTGAAGAGATTCAGTGGGAAAGGGAAGCAGAAGACAGTGGCAACAATGCAGGACCTTCGATCATATTCCAATGATTCATTGATCACAATCGTGGGCCCAAAAGGTACTCTTTCTGTTAATGATAGTTATGATTCAATTACAAGTAATAGTTATTTGAATGAGCTTGTACGTAATGAGTGAAAGAGAATTTATTTATTCCACATTAAGGTTATTATAAAACACAGAAAGGTGGAAACTCTGTTCGATTCAGGTTCCCAAGCAAACTTAATCTTAGAGTCCTTAGTTAAAAAGTTAGTCCTCGAAACTAAGCCTCATCCGAGTCTATACCCGCTTGGTTGGGTAAGCGATAAAGCAAAATTACAGGTAACCAAGAAATGTAGGGCAATAATTTTTATTTCTTCCAAATTAGTTGATGAGGTAGAGTTAGATGCTGTGCCTTTGGACATCTATGGAATCATCTTGGGAAGTCCGTATTTATATGACAGAAAGGCAGTATTCTTTCAACATGAGAATAAATACCACGTCACAAAGGATGGGGTAGAATATATAGTCAAATCCCATCATAAAAAAGTTAATGCTAGCCTTGTAAGTGCTTGACAGATTAAACGACTGGTTAATTCCAACAAAGGGTGCATGCTCATGATAGTGAGAGTGAAAGAGGTCGAGGTGGCTGATGCTTTGAAAGGTTGTAATCTTGATCATAAGAAAGAATTATTCGAAATTATTTTTGATTATGATGGATTGTTTTAGGAACTAAGAGGATTTCCCCCAAAATGGGAAATCCAACATGAGATCCATTTACAACAGGATACTCCTTTATCGAATGTTGGCATGTACAAGATGGCTTCTATCGAGATGGAGGAGATAAATAAACAAGTGAAGGAACTGTTAAATCAAGGGGTCATTAGACCGATTTCTTCTTCGTGCAGCTCACCAATCATGTTGGTGCCAAAGAAAGACAACACAAGGAGAATGTGCGTAGACTACAGGTGCTAAACAAGATTACAGTGAAGAATCGATACCCTCTCCTTTAGATTGATGAATTGTTAGATCAATTGAAAAATGTTGTTTATTTTACAAAACTAGATTTGTGAAGTGGATATCATCAGGTTAGAATTGTAGAGAAAGATGTTTCGAAGACTGTGTTCAAAACCAAATAGGGGCTATTCAAATGGATGGTGATTCCATTCAGACTGTGCAATGCTCCGACCATGTTTATGAGGGTAATGAATGATCTGTTTAGGCCTTTTCTTGACAATATTGTGCTTGTATGTCTGGACAATATTCTTGTTTATAGTAGGACATGGGATGAACATGTATGTAATGTGAAGAAAGTGCTTGATGTTCTGAAAAATGAAAAACTATATGTGAAATTGTTGAAGTGTGAGTTTGGGAAGACCTCTCTAGTTTATTTAGGCCACATAGTCGGTAATGGGAAATTGAGGATATATTCCTCTATAGTAGATGTGATTATGAAATGGCCTGAGCCCAAAATTTTTACAAAGGTCTGAAGTTTTCTAGTTGTGGTACATTATTGGAGAAGATTCATTGTGAACTTCTCTATTATTGCAACCCCCTTACACACATTGATCAATGTGAAGTAGACCTTTTAGTGTGGAGGAAAGCAACATGAATCCTTTGACACGCTAAAAGAGAAGATCAACACAACACCAGTGCTAGCCTTACCAAACCTTCAACATCCTTTTGAGATTGAAACAGATGCCAACAGATATGCCATGGGCACTGTATTGATGTAGCAAAGAAAGCCTATATGTTACCATTCAAAGACTTTCTCCCAAGCTGTTGTCAATTATCCCACATACGACAGGGAGTTGTATGCCTTGGTTCAGAGGGTAAAGAAGTGGAAACACTACCTGATCAGAAAGGAGACCATCATCCATACAGATCATCAACCCTTGCAGTACCTTCAGTCATAGACCAAGCTTTAGCAAGCTTGTCATTTCAGATGGATGGGATTCCTCCAAGAGTTTCATTTCGTAATAAGATACAAGAAGGGTGCCAACAATAAAGTAGCATATATGATTTCTTGCCCTCCTATTCCACATCTGTAGTTTTTCAAAATGTTTCTTTATCATTAGAAAGTTATGCTGAACATTATGCTAACAATGATGATTTTAAAAAGATTTATGCAAAACTGGCTCATGGATCGTAGGTGGAAAATTATTACTTGCAGGGAAATCTATTGTACCACCTTGGAAAATTGTGCATACGCATTGATGAAAGGGTTCATGTAATCCGAGAGGCTCATACCTCTCTGTTGTCTAGTCATTTTGGGATTGAAAAGACTTTATGTCATTTACAGATGTTTTTCTTTTGGCCTCATATGAAAAACATTGTGACTCACTTTGTAAAGGGTTGTATGTTGTGTTTTGTTTCAAAGCCCTCTAATAGAAAACTTGGACTCTACACCACTCCCTATTCCGAGTCGACCATGGGAAAGTGTGTCCATGGAATTTGTAGGAGGTTTTCCTATGTCTAGGAAAGGTCACAACTATTTGTATGTCATTGTGGATCTTTTTTGTAAAATGTGTATTTTAATGCCTTGTAAAAAGGAGGTCACTACCAAGTAGACTGCTTATCTTTTATTTTAACATGTTTGGGTCTATTTTGGGTTGCCCACATCTATTGTGTTAGATCGAGACTCTCACTTTCTTGGATATTTTTGGACCATCTTGTGGAGAATGATGGACACTAAGCTGAAAAGAAGTACGACATTTCATCCATAGACCGATGGGTAGACATAAGTTGTCAACTGCACTGTGGTACAATTGTTATGAGGATATTGTGGAAAACATCCCAAGTTGTGGGATGAACAATTTCCTTATGTGCAACATGCATACAATCGAGCATCACATTCATCTACACAGAGCTCAATGTTTGAGACATGTTTTGGCTATCTACTAAGAGATCCCTTGTACATGGTCTTTGGGAAATATGAAGATGGCAATGGATGAGATGATAGGGACAAAGCACAAAATTTTATTCAGTGGATACAGGTGATTCATCAGGCAGTACAGAAGCAGTTGAAGAACAGTCAAGCTCGGTATAAAGCTCGACATGATAAGAACCGAGTTAACCATCAGTTTCAAGTTGGGGACAAGGTATGACTCCACATTAACAAGGAAAGAATGAAGGGAGAAGGGAAGAAATTGAGACCCATTCGATATGGTCCCTTCACCATATTGGAAAATATTGGAGACAATGCTTTTCATCTTGACTTGCCTCCTTATATGTATATGTACTCAGTAGTAAATGTCGAAAACATGAAGCTTTATGAACCTCCATTGATTATGGAAATTGAAGAGGTTGCACAGATTCCTACAATGTATGATTTTTCACCAGAGTATCTAGATAATTTTCCCAAAGATATCATACTCAATCAGAAAACCATAACTTCATGACAGGGTTATGTGGAGTATATTCGTGTTGGCTTCAAAGGAATGCATCCAAGTAAATCTCGATGGATGGAGAAGGAAAAAGTGAGGGAGATATTTCCTCACTTGCAAATTGACTAAAAAGGCTTTTCGTGGTCCAAAAGCTCTTAGTGGGGAGGATTTATCTAGGAGGATCCTGGAGGATTGATCCAGGTGGATCTTCAGAAAAGTACAGTTGGCATGGTAAAAGGCTCAAAACTCAAAGTGGCGAAATATGGATAAACTTAGCATCGAATCGAAGTGCTCGTCATCCTGATCCCAACGGTACAAATGATACTCAGATCTAAGTTCATATGAAGAAGTTAGAGAAAGTCAAAGTTCAAGTCTGACTTGTCCAGGTGGCAGGGGGAGATGACGTGGCAAAAGTCTCGGTGAATGGGGGAGTGCCAAATGGCAGGCTGCAATTGGTACCGCATATCGTAGCAAGGAGATGAAGCGGCTTAAGGGAAAATTGGCCCTAGGCAAGTTGCGATGTGATAATCGCATATCGCACTCGCAAAAAGATAAAGTGGTTAAGAATTGGCCCCGATAAGATCTAGTTACGATTGTGATATCGCACATTGCGGATCGGAGGAACAGGTGTTAAGGATGAGCCCCCAGTAGAGCCTAGTTGCAATGTGATATATTTCATATCGCAATCGCAAAAGGGCTAGTGGATGCGAAGCGGCCCCAGTAATAATTGCCGTTTTCGATTTGCGATAGGACTGCCAGATGCGATGTTTTATCCACTGAGATTTATAATCCTAGCGGGTCCCTGTTATCAGAGAACGTAAGTTGGGTTGATACACCAATGGTTTAACCACCGATTATGATTGTGATGGGGTCCCTGGATGCGTTATGTTATATATTATGTTGTATAAGCTTAACGGGTCACTGTATCACCGACCACATGATATAAGGGCTGGGCTATACAATGGTGGAACGCCGATTGCAAAGAACCGCCGATAGCATCAACTTCTGAGTTCAATGCGTAGTCAAAGAGTTTTTGTGCCATATTTAAAAGGGGTTTCACCATACTTGTAAAGGTTTGTTTCATGTATCATTCAGGCCCAAGATCCCTGGTATTAAGACAATCCTGCTTGCCTAACTTGGCTTATGGTTAAAATTGCCCGAGAGTTGAGGAATTGTTGCAATGCTTGTATAAAAGACCCTTTTGTGTCAGAAGAAGGAGAGAGGAGTAGCTGATTAATTCAGAATCCATTGTACAATAGACCCTGACCCTGGTAGCAGGTCGAGACCTTGCCTTGAGTAGCAAGGAGGTTCCAAGAAGTTGCAGAAGGCTCGATTATCCAAATTAGGAGTTTGGTGGTACTGTCTATTTCTAAATCTGGGCTCTCCATTCTTTGTCCATATTCTAGCTTGGAGGTATAAGGATTGTAAAGGTTGTTGCTTTTAATTTTATCTCTTTTTTTATGCCACTTAATGAATGAAGGCCTCTCCACTATTGATCAGGGCACGAAGACGTAGTCCAAATTGGACGAACTCCATAATAAAATCATTGTGTCATGGTTTTCATGTTCTTCTAGTTATTTTTGCATTGTTTATGTGTTTTTAAGTTCTATGGCTAAGAAGCACTATTTTATGTAATTCCAATGCATCTGTAAGTAAAATATCTTGGATCAATGTGGCAACCACAATGCTTGGCTGTTTGTTTGTTCTCCTTCATTGTTTGGGAAGATGCCATAGGTTGAGCTAATTCTGAATGGAAAATATGATACATCCAAAAGGAAAACCTTGAGGGAACCTATTAGATTCATGCCTATGCTAGTACCCAAACTACTAAGCTTGGTATAGATCTGCTTATGTGTTAACACTTGTCCAATGTAGTAGAGAAATGATAAGGGGGGAATCTAAAGCGAGCAAAACTATATTAGATGTCTTTTAATACTTCTCTAAAGGGGAAACCTCCTCTACTCTCAATAAGTCAGGATTCCTCTTCCACCCGTTGAAAATAATAAGTGCCAATGCACAATCCTATTAAATAAATAAATAAAAGGTGAAAGAAGAGAAAGGCTTCATGTGTAGGGAGCTGAAGCAAGTGACTTTGTCAGGGGAATGTAAAGGCTTGATGGTAGCGAAGAAATGTTTGTGCTCTTGAAGTGAATCCACCAAGGTACTATCTAGGCCTGTTGGTTTCGGAGCAACACCATAGATGAAAACTCATACTTTGAATATCATTGTCTCCCCACACACATTAAGCTTTCATGGATTGAAACAATTGTGATATGGTGTATGTTTGGGTGTTCAACCAAGAAGAAGGAAGTGAGCTACTATGTGTATAACTGGGTTGAAAGGGGGAATTTAAGGAAATCCAATTAGTGAATCAATATTCCTAAAGGATTGACCCTTGAAATGAAATTCCATTCCTAAATAAAGAAGCTGAAGCTCTCCCAATGTGTTGCCAAGTGTTATTGCTACTACAATACCCTCCAAAGATTTCACTACATTCAAATTTTGGAGTTTACTTCATCTTCCTATCTAGTGTTGCTTTGTTCGTCAAGTATTGTTTCAGGTTGTTGTGATTGTTCTCATGTGTCATTGCATTGATTACAACATATTTAGTGCATATCATGTTCATAACACCTTAGTGGCTGTAAAATGATACCTTTTGGTCATAGTCGCACACACTTCATTTGTCGTACTTGGGGAATTTTTGCAAAGTGGCGTTTTGATGTCTACTTATCATTGTTCAAGATTGTTTGGGTTTTCTTAATGAGTTGGTATGGGTTGCGCATGGTTGAACTCATCATGTTCACCGCTTGTCCCATCTTCTAGACTTATACAAATTTTAGTTGTAAAATGAACCTATTGAGGAATGAAGCGCATGAGTGCACTCTCAAGCCTTGATCAGGAATCCTTCGTGTTGGCTTAGTGGGCCTTGACCCAAGTTCAGTGTTAATTTATCCAAGCAAATCCCTACACTACTGGCCCTTTGGCATCAATCTGTAGAGCACACACTGAAGTATCACCTGAAGCATTATGGGGGGATGCTGGAACTAACTTTCCACACCCAGAGATGGTAGTGATATCGTTTTATTCCCTAACTCTACCTTTGCGCTGATCGATAAGCCTTTTAGGGCTTATCGATATACTTCTCTTAATTGACTTTTAAACCCTTGCGAAGGTCTACGACTTTAGTTTGTGAACCCTAACCAGACGAATTAACCACTTACGTGCTTATGTAATTACTCTTACGTCCGTATTAACCTAGATCATCTTAAGTATATGATAACTTCAATATGCATTAATATGTTCTTTGTGTAAACATATATTATTACTTGTGTACAGATAAAAATGTAAAACATATAGATTCATGCATCAATATAGCATTAAATCATGAAACCATTATTCAACATAATATTACTGCACTTATCCATAATAGAAGTAAATAGATCAAACATAGATATTTCTAGAGTAATCTTATTTATTAGTACTTCATATCTTCTTATAGACTCTAACTACCCTATGCACTTAGCTGCAGGGGTCCGCACACTCAGCTGCGGACTTCTACCCTAGGCATCTACGCACACATCTGAAGAGCCTTTCTTCTATTCTAAGACTCTTCACTCTTAGATCTTACTGACCCATCAGTGACTTAACTGCCCAAAAAATCTTCTAAGACTCTCCTTTTTATACAATCCCATGGTTTGTAGACCATGGGTGAATCTTCTAAAGCCAACAAAACTTACATAAAAGAAGGGAGAACAACCTTTATGACACTTTACATCTACATGCTCCGCGACCACAAATTTCGGACACTTTACACTTTACATACAAAACTTGGGCTTTCTGCCCCAAAACTTGGGCTTTTAACCCCAAATGGACCCTAGCGGACCCTATCCCAGTAGGCCCCCGACACAAATATTGTGACTTGCCCCTGAGTCACTTTGCTGGCATGCAGATCTTGCTGCGAAGACCTCCTAGCTCCACTTGTACCATTGTAACTTAAGTTGTACACAACATAGCCACCTGCTTGAACTGCTCCATGAGCTTCTTCATTACTGATCCTATGCTTTTTGCCTAGATCTTCTGCTGTGTTGTCGGCAGGCTGACCAACTTCTCCCCAATGGTGGCAGAGAGTACGTAGGTCTCATCTAGCCAAGGTGCCAATCTGGCCTTGGGGAATTCCTATTTTCGCTGCGTTGCTTCTGGATATTCATTCAGTTCCTTTGCCTCCTACAACTTGGCCAATCTATGTGTGATGGAAAAGGTGCGTGTTGTCACTCTGGCTTCATCATACTACTGCTGTAATTAACTTTCATTAGTATTTAACCTCTGTAGGGTGGGATCTTCTTATAGACTTGTGAGGAACTCCATTGATTTCTCGAAGAGCACAGTGCATTCTGCTACCGCAACATCTACTATAGCGATTGCGTTCTTGATAATTGCCTCGCACTGTTCTTTGATCTCTGGTGGAGTTGAAGGCTGTGCCTACAAATCGAGCTCTGTAATCTTGAGGTTCAGCTCAAAATGAACCTTGGTCATCTCGATCTGAGCATCGCACACACCTACAACCAACTTCCAAATCTTGGCCTCCACAGGTGCCTCTTCAGGGATGTGCAGTTCTGGAACGATTTTGCACACTTCTGCTACCATCGCTATGGTGCGCTCATTCTTCTCCTGGACCTTCTTTTAGGTGTCTATTTTGTTGTTTTCTCAACAAACAATTGTTTGTTGTTAACCTTATGCTCGATAATCACACTCAACGCATGCTTCTCTCGGGCCCTAAGTTTCATGATCACAAGCGTGTGAAGGAATTTTCTTGGGAGCGTGGACAAGTTGAGACCAATGTTCCTTAAAGAAGCCTTGTCAGCATCTGTCTCTGTACTTAGGGTGCCATCAGGTAGCATGACAACCCAAGGATCCAAAGAGCGCACCATCTCCACTGCTCCAGTGGTCCTCGATGCAAAACTAGTTGACGCCATGTTGCTTTGCCCTACACTGACCTACAATTGAGTAGTTTGGATATGCAGCTCACACATACCTGTTTGAATGGAAAACAAGGCTTGCTTCTGCTATTGCTCAAACTAATAGAAAAATTATGCCATCGTGTCCCTTACTTTATCCCTAATGTCATCCATGTCGCCCTCGGTCAAGGTGATCAAGTCTAGTGACAACTTGGTGGCCTTGGAATTTTTGTGCAGCCCTTCCTTCTCCTACTCTCTGTTCCGATTCACCCAGAAGGGAGTGCTTTCTAGATCTGCACCATCGTGCTCTAATCATTCTTCTTCTTCTGACTGTGGTGAAGGGGATTTATGACTTCTGTCAGAATCACGTTCTCCCTCCTATGCCTTGGTAGCACGCTCCATTTCCGCATGTGCCTTCTTCGCAACCTCCTTCTTTCTCTTTTCAGCCAATTGCTGAATTTTCGACTAGACCTCTTCCTTCTTCTGCTTTCCTGTAGAATTACTAGACCTGATGGAAAAATCTGAGGCTGTGTGCCACTTAGCTGGCCAATGATCGAGGACCGTTTCTATGACATCATCCATCATAAGGTATGGGAGATCATACCACTTCTGTTCTAGGTCCTTCCACGCTTGAATGGAAATACAATGGAAGTCCGCTTTGAACTCCATGTATCCCGACATCTGCTCGAAGATAGTTGGTGAAAGCCTTGGCTTGTGGTTGATGGCCATATTGATGCTCATCTCCATTAATACCCAAAATACCTTGCTCTCGCTGACCCGCTTAGCGTCCTTCATGGTCCATAGTGAAGAAAGCTTCGCTGCTTCTGGAAAATCTTTCGCGATCGGAGGAAACTGACTGTCCTCCGACAACTTCCACATGACCAACACAATTGACAACAACAACCATGAGCAGTGAAATGTTTTTCTATGGTCTTGTGCTTCCCTGCAGTTCGCGAGGAACTCGCTGCATAGGTAGCATGCCTAATTGAATTGTACGCCCTCCATGCATTGGGCTACTAATGAAACAACTGGTGTCGACACCTCATATGCGTGAAACTTTTTCATAATCTTCCCAGGCAATATCTTGGTGGCCACCTTCACTACGGGGTCCGTAATACTCGAAATTGAATATCTGCGCGACTTCTTGACAAGCTTAAACTTATACTTCATTCTTTCGGCGAGGTCGCGCTCACCCATCTTTCCATCAAATTCCTTGGCTGAATTCAGCCTTGAATGGAGTAGTAGGGTGATCCTATGGATCAACATATCAATTATAGGGATCAAATCCTCTAACCATAGGCACTCGTCATGCACCAGGAACAAAAACTATTTGATAACTATCAAATTTATGGGAGCACGGTGGTAATGCAGCACCCAGAACAGATTCAACAATCTTGTCTTTTCCACTCCATGAATCCACTTCATTGACTTTAGTGTGGTGACACTCGAGTCCTTATAGAATACTCTTTGCATGAAATTATCAGTAGCCACGTGGGTGAACCACTTCGTGTCCACCAAGTCCCAATCTTCAAGCTTTAGATGGGGGATGCGCGCCAAGCACGGTCCTTCAAAAGTGATGTTCTTTGGCAGAAGGGGTGTATGAAGGAGAAACTTTCCCTTGTCTGTGTCCTTTGGGACCTTCACCTTACCCCATTGTGGAGGGATGTATTCTGGTAGCTTTGAGATAGGGTATACTCCCTCAATGTCAATGTCCTCTGCGCCTATACCAGTTTCTTCTGCGCCCTTGTCAGATTCTAGGTTTACCACCTTGCCTTTCTCCTACGCAGTGGGCTTCTCTTTCTTCTGATGCTTCCTTGGAAACTCACGCACTGGTTGTGTCAATTTTTGTTTGTCCTTCTTCATCTTGGATGCCTTTCCCACCGGCATAAGCTTCGGCCTAGGCGACCTTGGTGATTTTGGTACCGCGGTGGGAACTTCCACACTTACTACCTCAGGGGTAGCTCCCTTAAAGGCCATATATCCTCTAGCACTAGTTGTTTCCATGGTTGCTGACATGAGGCTATTCAAGAGCTCCGGGGTTTCCTTAGGTAACTTGGCAAACACTGAAATGGCCACCAAATCCTCAAAAATCACATGATTCATGCACAACTGATAGCGCGACACAGAAGCTGTCAAAATGCAAAGTGTTTTTTGTTTGGTGACCATTTGCAATTTAAAGGCAAATTCAAATTTAAATCCGATCGTTCCCCCCTAAAATCACTCATAAATGCTAGATTGGCAACATATTTTCAAATATCTTGCTCTTAATTTAAGCCTTAAATGTCGCCCCCCCGCTCCTCTTAGTCGTTTTCTCACTGTCAAATCATGAATAGTGACCATAATGGTCACTTTCTAGATGCCCCACGCTATCTCTCCTTCTATAGCATAGCTCCATCGTGCTTCTGCTGACATTGTGACATTCTTCCATCCCGTGCAGTCCCCCAGTTGTGCAACTCTACAACCTAGGTAGTGTAGTTTATAGTCCCACGCCTCATTTCAGCTACCTGGAGTGCTAAGGCTGTGCTTCTATCATATAGTCATCTAGCCGAATCCCCGGTGTATGGCTTCAATCGATTTCCATTTACCTTTCCAGGAAATGGATCTCCATTCAATTTCACCAATTCAATTGCTCCACCATTAGTAATCTCTTTATTGACATATGGTCCTAGCCAATGCATCTGAAATTTTCCTGGAAATTTATCAAACTTGCTGTCATATAATAAAACCAAATTTTTTACCTTGAGGGTGCACAGTTTGATGTACCAATCATGCCATGCCTTTTCGTGCTCCTTCTTAACTTTCTGATGGAATCCAACCAAAAACCTTTCTTCCTCAAGCTTTGTCAGCTGCGCAAGCCTCTCTTCCAGGGCTTCGTGATCCACCATTCTTGTGAGCACCACTATGCATAGACTAGGTACAATATACTCCATTGGTATCATAGCTTCTACGCCATAGACTAGTCTGAAGGGTGTTTGTCCAGTCAACTTCATACAAGTAGTTCTGTAATCCCATAGCATCGCGGGTACATGCATGTCCCAATTGTTTCTTTGTGCATTGCAAACCTTTGTCGGCACATTCTCCAACATCTTATTAAATGATTCAACCATCCCATTATCCTGCAGGTGATATGGTGTTCTCTTTTGATGATAAAGTTGGAATTGTTCTGTCAGTGCGCTAATCGTTTAATTAAGGAAATGTGTACCGCAATCACTCATCAAAATCTTTGGGCAACCAAACCTAGTAAGCACATATTCAAAGAGGAAATTTGCTGCTGTTTCCCCTGTACAAACCTTTACAGGCTGTGCCTCCACCCATCTAGTCAAATAATCTATCGCAGTGATGATATACCACACACCCATCTTCTTTCCTAGAGGTTGAATCGGGCCTACAAAATCAATTGCCCATTTATCGAATGGCTGTAACGACACTTGCAGATTCAGAGGCACTCATCCCTCCGTGATGCCCTGCCCATCCTCTGACATGCATCACATGCCTTACAATAAGCCTTGGAATCCTTATGCAATGTTGGCCACCACAACCCAACGCATAAAATCTTCTGTGCTATTGCTTTTCCTACATAATGTCCTCCTGTAGCTCCTCCATGAGCTTCAACAAGGATGTTGTTCTATTCAAACTCAGGCACATAACGTCGCAGAATTTCATCCGAGCCCATTTTATATAAATTTCCTGCAATGACAGAAAACTCTGCTATGTGCACCATCAAATCCTTCTTTTGTTAACTAGTATACCCTTATGGAGCCGTTCCCATCATTAGGAAGTGTATGATATCTGCAAAGTGATTGTCAGCTACGTGCACCACAAAGAGCTACGCGTTAGGCAATCCTTTCTCCAAATTAGTAGGCTCATTTCTTGTTTCAATGTGTGACAGATGATCTGGTCTTGCATTCAATCATCCTGGCTTCACAATGACTTTGAAATCATATTCCTGAAACAACAGTAGCCATCTGCATATCTGCCCCCCCAACACAGGCTTGTTAACTAGGTACTTCAATGTAGAATGGTCTGTATACATATTAAAGTGTCTGCCTAGCAGGTAGTGTTTGAACTTCTGGAGCATGTACACCATAGCCAAACCTTCATGCTCTGTTGTTGAATAGTTATTCTTAGCTTTAGACAACTTCCAACTTGCAAACGCTATAGGGTGATCCAACTCTCCCTCAACGTCCTGTGTTAGTACTACTCCGAGTGTAATACATGAAGCGTTCACATGCACATGAAATTCCTTCTTCTAATCCGGGAAGACTAGGATTGACATGGCGACCATTTTTTCCTTTAACACATCCAGGCTGTGCTGACATTCTTCATTCCAACATAATTTAGCATCCTTCTTTAGCAGCTTCTCCATCAGCGCGATAATTTGGGCATAACTCTTGCTGAACTTTCTATAGTATCCTGTATGCCCCAACATTGCGCATAACTATTTCACACTTCTTGGTGCCTCCAAATTAATTATATCTGCTATCTTAGCTGGGTCCACCATTAATCCTTGTATACACACCACATGGCCTAGCAAGATTCCGAAAGGAACACATAACAAGCATTTCTTCAAATTGAGCATGATCTGATACCTCCGACATGTATCCAACATCAAGCGTAGGCTAGCTACATGGCACTTCACCAGCGCAAACACCATCCAATCATTAAAATATGCCTCCAGAAACTTTTGAATGATATCTATGATGCGTTCTTCAATCCAAAAGGAATTACATTATACTGAAAGCATCCCCATTTGGTTGCGAAGGTTGTCTTACTTCTATCCTTCGGCACAATCTTGATCTGATGTTATCCTGAGAACCCATCAATGAACGAATATGCTTCCTGCCCTCCTACATTATCCAAAACTTCATCGGTGAATGAAGTTAGAAAAGGATCATGCACGCAAGCATCATTCAACTTCCTGAGATCTACGCATATCCTTATCTCATCCTTCTACTTCTTTTCCTGAACTACTATAATCAGATTCTTCCATTAAGGCCTTTGCTTGATCGGCTTCGCATCTGGTTTCAACATAATTTTAATAACTCCTAGGTCCCTTATTATCCCCTTTAAGTTTGAGAACTTCGTAGGGAACAAGTCCTGGTATTCATGAAGCAACTCAACAACCTTATCCACCATAGCATCATCCCAGTAGTCCCATTTGTTGGCTTAGTGGGCCCTGACCTAGGTTCAGCGTTAATTTAGCTAAACAAATCCCTACACTATTGGCCCTTTCGACATCAATCCACAGAGCATAGACTGAAGTCTCACCCGAAGCAGTATGGGGCAATGTTGGAACCAAGTTTCTACACCCAGAGATGGTAGTGATGTCATTTTATGCCCTAACTCTGCCTTCACACCGATCGATAATACTTTTAGGGATTATCGATATACTTCTCTTAATCAGCTTCTAGACCCTCACGAAGTTCTACAACTATCGTTCACGGACCCTAACTAGGCCAATTAACCACTTACATGCCTCTATAATTACTCTTATGTCCATATTTACGCACACAGCTGCAAAGCCTTTCTTCTATTCTAAGACTCTTTTCTCTTAGATCTTATTGACCCATCAATTAATTAAATGCCCAAAAACTCTTCTAAGACTCTCCTTTTTATACAATCCCATGGCCCGCGGACCATGTGTGGATCTTCTAAAGCTGACACAACTTACATAAAAGAAGGGTGGAAACCCTATATGACACTTTACATCTACACGCTCTGCGACCACAAATTGAGGAGAATATATTCTTTCCATACAAAACTTGGGCTTTTTGCCCCAAAACTTGGGCTTTTAACCCCAAAATCCACCCTAGGGGACCCTGTCCCAACACTTCATTATTCAGAAGTGTGCCATGCACCCTTCAAGTGTGCATAGCACACTCCTTAACCATATTTCCCCTTCTTTGTTTGAAACTGAACCCTTTGAGAAAGCAAGCCTTCCTTTGAGTGCACCCCTTCGACTCGAAGAAGTGCACCCTCCTTAAGAACATGAGCACACATTGAAGACCCGAATCTTAACCATTCATCCTTCAACAATGCGCCATATGCCCTCCTTGCCTTTTGAGTGCATGAGCACACTCTGAAGCCCTGAATTTTCATCGTTCATCCTTCAACAATGCACCAATGCGTCTCTCTTTCATCCTTAAGCTCTGTGCCATGTGCCCTCCTTGTCTCCCTAAGGGGAACAACACACTTGGGAAGCTCGAAGCCTTCTCGTTCATCCTTTAGACATGTGCTATGTGTCCTACCTTGAGTGTATCTTTCTCTTGAGCGCATAAGCGTATCTCGAAGCCCTGAAGCCGCTTCCTACCCTTCAACCTTTCAAATTGAGCCCTTGAGCACAAAAGCTATCCTTGCTCTTTTCAAGCACACTGCTAATGCATGAATTAAAAATATGAATGAAACATGTTAACATAGGATATTTTGAGGTTGATGGTTTCTTTCAATGAGTAATTGCAGTTACAGATATTCAAGGAACAACATGGAAAGCATGCACGAAGAATATCGGGAAAAGAAGGCATCCAAAGGAAGCACAAATAATAAAGAACACATTGAAGTCTTGATGATTGAAGAACTCTAAAGAATCCATAAAATTGAAGACCCAGTAGCTGGTGAAGACATCAACAATTAGAAGATACATCCAGAATGAAGGCACAAGTGGCAACTATGCCACCCATTCAATAAAGTCCATGTCATCAATCATTATTATTCCCAGTCATCAATAACAATGACTTGTCATGTCCCATCACACGATGATGTGGAAATTATGATGTAATCATTGTAAAGACAAATAAGTGGAAGTCCAAGAGTCATGTATGGACAAAAGATCCATGGAGGTCTAAAGGACATGTAATACCAAAAGTAATATGTAATTCCAAAGGTCATTTGGAAGTCCAAAGGTTGTAGAAGTCCAAAGGTCACTATGAGTTGGAAAGTCAAGAGTCATGAGGAGGTGAAAAGTCATGCCTAAAGTTATTAAAGTATCCTCATTACTCATGCAAAGGACTTTTAACCTTGGATTCTCCCACAAGGCATTAGAGAGATAGAGTTAGTACTTTTGGGGAGCAAGTAGTGGCTCTAATGCTCCACTATTGGAGCTAGTGATGTTCATTGTACTTATGTATCTTGGAAATTTTTCTTAACAAATTTTCATACATGGATTGTGGATGTTTTAATACTATTCTTTGAATTTTCATGATTCATTTTGCTTTCAAATGTACTTAAGTAATTGAACTATTTCAGTGACTTTGGTGCTTAACTTATTGGAATTGTGTTGTAATGTTTGTAATGATTGTCACATCTATGTGAACTATTTTTCTTGATGTTAGACGAGCCTTTCTCATATGTGTGTGTGTATCCATTAGGGTATTACTATTAATTCTCTCTTAAAGGCTCACTTTATTTCCCCTCTGCAACAAAAGAACCTTGATATGTCCGCAATAAAAAATTCACAAGGCACACTCTCTTTCTCATTCAAAAGAAAATGTGTGCTTCTCTCTCATGCTAAAAAACTAAATATAAGTCATATATTTAAGTAAATGGTAGTTAGTTCATGTTCCAAATGGGACTCCTACACCAAACGATGTGAGGTCTAATTGGGACCTCATATCGGGGACATCCCCTCTATGTTGGCGATATCCAACACCATCAACATAACCCTTGATCATTTAAGCACCAAAAAGTTTACACCATGGTACTTGTGATAACCCTGATAATTTTTTTTGTATAAATATGCACATGGGATGAATAAAAGGGACAAATGATTCCAGGGCTGAGGTGGAAATGCTGCTTGGTCCAACTGGCAAGCAAGGGGGTAAAAGGTTAAGTGAAGCTATGTGATTGGATAGGAAAACTTGGCAGGAAAACACAAAAATAAACCAATAATGACAAGGGAAACTAACACAAAAATATGGAACAAAATGGACATATGGGAAACATTGATTGTCTTACAAATTTTTGGCTAGGCAAGAAAAAATTAGTAGGAGGCAAAACTCAATTAGGAGGGAAGTTTTTATTTGACAGGGGAGTGTCTGTAATTGGGGGGGGGGGGGGGGGGTGTGGGGATGATATTTCTTCCTAAGGCAACACAAAAGAAAAAAAGGAAAAATAGAGAGTGATGTAAATAACAGTACACCTAGAAGGGAGGAGCTTTATTGGTTAGGTAGTGCCTCTGGGATCTCGAGTTCAAGGGGAAACAACTTTTGGTCCCTACAACAATCCTCTCTAGCCATGAAATCTAGCTTAGGGGCATCCGTTGCATAAGAAATATGGTTGTAGTCATATACAGTTGGGAAGAGAACCATCGTCTCTAAAAAATTCACCATTTTCATTCGAGATATGTATCCCACTCACGTTAATTGTACAATGATTTACTAGTGCTATTAGTCTTGGGGTGTAACTTGATTTCTCATACTATTTGGAATATGGTCACTGGTTGATGTTATGGAAGGCTCAAAACATGTTGTGTATGTTTATGTTATGTAGTAAATTGTGTGCTTATGAAATACCTAGTATGTTCCATGTTTAGATTTCGATATGCAATGAGATGTGTGTACATGGACTCTCCAGCTTGTTCACCAAGTGTTACTTTTAAACTTTGGTATGCAAGGAACTAGGAGTAATTGTCACATGGTTTCTTTTACTATACCAATGGTTCGCTTATATCGCACAATGTGCACAAAAGTACTTTAAAGTTCACTCATATTCTAATTGTAGAAGTAAGGTCTTCCAACTCTCAATTTTAGCACAGACCATTGTTCACAATATTGGTGTTGTGGTTTGATAGAGACCTAATTGTATTATGAGAACACCTACAAGAATTAAAATCTTAGAAAAATAAGGTGTAGGGCACTCTTCTTTGAATGTCACGTTGTTAACATTTTTGAAGTCTATGCCAACCCGTAACTTTTCATTCCTCTTCCTTGTTAGCACCATTAGAGATATTCTCTGACACTAGTCAACTACACAGATGACCTTTGCTTCCAACATTTTTTATATTTCTTTGTCCACCTTGTCTTCTGTCATGGATTCTTGTTATGATAAACTCAAATACCCATTTGGAATCAAAGTCCTCTAATGATATATTTTTATCTCCTAAATACCTTCAAGGCACTCTCTAATACTCAATAAGTATCTGGGATTGTTATCAAGATTCATTGCTGATAGGTTCTATTCAACCATTTTCTGTGGTAAATTTTGTAGGGTTTCTACTACATTATCGACTAGATGGTTTGCCATAGAGGCTGTTGAAAATAGCAACAAGAAATGATAAAAATAGCATTTCAGGATATACTCCAACTCTATTGAAAATAACAAAAAATAGAAATGCTAAAAATAACATTGATATAAATAGAATTTTGCGATATATTCTAATTTTGATTTGTCCTTGAATTAAAATTGAGAATTAAAATTCAAATTTAGTCTCACCAGCTGTTTGAAAAATAATTAATTAATTCATCTTGAGTTAATTAGTTGGAGAAATTCAAACATGAAGTCTTTGTGAAGACATGCAACAATTATCCCTTTGATTGAGGAAGTTATCCCTTAATTAAGGAGATAAGGATGAGTTTTAATTAGTTATCTCAGTTAACTGAGTTAAGTCTAGTTAAATTAGTTCCAAACAGTTGGAGGAACTAATTGTAAGTTCAGTCAGTTAATGCATGCATGCAACTAGTGTTGTCCAGATAACTGAACATTCTCTCATAAATAACTCATGCATGTCAGTTCAGACAAAGACCTAGTTGAGATTAAAGATAGGGACATTGTACTATCAGTTGGATGAATTTTACTATAAAGGAAACTCATCCATGCAAAAGGAACAAGGTTCCTTTATGATTGCGTAGTTTTATAGGGTGTGAGATCAGTGTGAGTGATCAATGTTACACTTGGTAACAATAGGATCACCCAAGAGAAACAACACAAGGAAATAGGAGCTTGGAGGGCAGAGGAGAAGGTTTGTGAGAAGCCTTGTTTGCCTGTGAGCATCCAAGAGGATTGTACTGAGGGCTGGATAGCTGTGAGAGCTAAAGCTTTGTGTAATCTTGATGTATTTCCACCTTGTATGATAATATAGATAGCGAGGTTTTTTAGCTGAGGCTTTCCCCTGAGTATTTTCTGTGTTTCATGTGCGTTGATTCTTCTTCTTATGGTGATATGTGTTTTGTTTGATCTTGCTCAAATCGATTAAGCTTCAACAAGTTTGATAGTAGAAGTAGATTAAGTATTTTGCTTTAGTACACTGCATAATCAGTTTAATCTACAATTTCTCTATAAGAGGTATAGAGAGTAGAATTTCTACAAAGGGGATAATTAAGACACATTTGAATTATTTTTCCTTAGATTTTCCTGGGAGAAATGAAACAATATTTGATATCACTCCAAGATTTAGGCACTTTTCTTTGCCTCTATCCTCTAAAAGTTTCATCATCTCTTTCCATGATGGTTTCTAGCCTGTCACCCACCAATTTCTTTCTTCATATAAATAATAGTTGTAGCCCATCCATGGATAATGGTTCACTAGAGGTGTGGAAGGGTTTAATGCTTATGGTTTTTCATGTTAAATTGGTTACTTTTTTATGTGAGCATCTTTGAGAAATTGTAATGGCAAACTCTGTCATATCATTGCTAATATTTCACTACCTAATTTTAAAACCAAAAGTGAATCTTTAGAGTAGGGTGGATTGCAATTTGAGAGGCGTGTTATGCATGTATTAAAATATAATACAATGATTTTACTTTTTGATCAACTAAAATTTCTTCAATTATGCTTTTGGATCCTTAGATTTATTATACCTTTGAGTACCATGGCTGCATACCAATGATCAACCCATTACTTGTGGCCTTTAGGATCTTCACACATTGTTGAAATTATTCAGGTATTACTGGACATCCTTTTGCATTATGTAAGTGGTATGAGCCATTTGAATAATTCACATAGAGTATTTGATGAAATTACCTTGTTGATGATGCCCAACATGTGATTTCCGAAATGCTTGAGAGAAATGGATTGCATAGAGTACTTTGTTACCTATCTATGCCAAATCTAAAAGCATGGAAGATGCATTTGTCAATCATTTACATTTACCAATCACTTACCTCAACACTACATTCATATCCATTTCTACACGTGATGCTTCTTCATTATTATTGTTGTCTTTAAATGTTGGAGAGTTCCTCGATAAAGGGATTGATTTGTTCTCATGTTCCCCACCTATTTGACCTTCAAGTTTGGTTCATTTGTGATCACTTTTTCCTCACATTTCCCCTTGACAACCATACCATGATTGTATGATTGGAGTAGAGAACTATCATATCTCAAATTATTAATAACTTAGTCGGTAATTATTTAGCAAGGCTGAACATCTATATATATAATAATATAGATATAAATAAATATTTATAAATATATATATAATTATATAGCATTCTATTCTATATATTTTCAAGTAGTTTTCTACGACCTAAGGGCTACAATAGTATATATATGTCAATTCTTATATCTCACCAATTCATACATGAGTGCTATTATGTTGATCTAAAAATGATTTGAGGTTGTCATTGATGTCAACCCCAGTAGCACCAGGGGATACCTTGATCTTGCAATGTAATTTTGACTTGAAAAATTACTCTATTTTGAGTCAAGGATCTTCTAGATATATTGTACTCGCCGAGATGTTTCCATTGATATATGGCACGCCAAGTAATTCTTCACAGTTTGAGAGATATTCATGTTTGAAGTTAGTAACCCCAGTTAGAGGGCTAAAACCCTATGGGGTTGTGGCATGGCACTCATAATGGTTTTTGTCATTGAATAGTCAATAATTAATATTTTTTTAAGCTCCTAAAATCCCTCCAACATTCTCTATAGAAGCCCCTCTCATCTCTATAAAAAGAAATCTCATATATCCTCCAAATGTAGTGATCGTGGAATTTTCACTATAACTTCATTTCTGCGAAGTCTTAGATTCTGAAATTAAAACCCATTTGATTTACAATCCTGATTAACGTCATGACTAGATTTCATATCATGGTTCACTATATTTTCGGATATATGATCTTTGGAAGTTAGGGTTTTTGCAGTCTACCGAATTTCATCTCAAAGAAGTGACCTTGGGAAAATCATCATAATCTCTCCCAGAGAAGAGGATTGGAATTCTGTAAAAAGCAACATATAGTGCATGGACTGTAGTTTTCTATGTATCAATTTTAGATCCGAAGGAGGAAACAATGACATGTGGTACATCGTACAAGTTCGCTCTACTGAACTAGTCCATAATTAGGTCATTGTGAGAGATTGGGCATAAATTTGTCTTGAAGAGTTGAAATCGGGTCAGACTTGTGGCATTGGAAAGAAGAATCAGAGGGATTCTACAGGACCAAAGATCACATGTTGGGGATTTGAAATCACAAAGATAAATCATATTAAATATTGTGCTCCTAAAAGGCAAGAAAAACTAGATCAAGTGTTGTCAAGGGGTGCAAAGGACCAGACTTTCTAGGGCAACAAAGAGTAAGGTGCAACAAAATGATGCAACAGAGGTAAGCTAAAGGTAAGTATCTTATATATATGCATGTTCATCTCTTAATTGCATTAGTTTCTTTATATTCTAATTTTTTGTTTTTGTTTAGCACTAACATATGTTCTCCAGGACGAGGTAAGTTTTGCTATTATCATGTCATGGGTATTTCTTTGAAGACTTTTTGCAGGTATTATATATTCATCAAGAGAAGACTCAATGCATAACCTAATGTTCTGAAGAGTGAGAAAGGGTAGCATGAAAAGAGCAACAATCATGGTGCAGAACACCAACAAGAAGTTCACCACATGAAGTCTTCAAGTGGGAAGCACTGCATACAATCGTTGTAAAAGTATCATTGTACAGAGTCATTGTAAAAGTTGTACAAGTGTCTATCTGCCAAGAGTTGAAGAGGCAGTGTCGGGAGGTCTAGGATCACCATTAGGTGGTTGTGTCATAGTTGGGGTTATGGTCTAGTGTGTCTTCTTCTTCTACATCATTCTATATCATTGTAAAGTGGACCATTTTCCCTAGTAAGGGAGTCCATTCTTCTTTCATTCTTCTATAGGGTGGTAGGGTGGTGCTAGGCTGGTGCATGAAGTCACCAATAGGTTCAAGCTTGTGAAAACTTCAGGGTGGTAGGGTGGTGCTAGGGTGAGTTGTAGCTCATTGGGTCTTGGGGCATCTGTTCAGTTGACTACTGAAGAATATCAGGTGTTGGCCATCCAGTGGGAGCTAGATAAGAATTATTTTATATATTCTAGGAAGTTGGAGTTTTCTTTTCAATTGGATTTGAAGATTAAAGAATTATTAGAAAAGAATTCGGTGGTTTTTGACCCAGAGGGGGTTTTCCACCTAACATTTTTGTGCCTCCTGTGTTCTTTTATTCACTATTGTTACTACATAAACATTAATGATAATTGAAGATTAACTAATGCTCTGAAAATATTTAAAAGTGCTAATCGCTAAGGAATACTGATTCACCCCCTCCCTCTTAGTATTTTGCAACCTATTATTCCAATGACTTTGTTTCTCATCAGTTGTAAATGAAGAGAACTTTGGGAGCATAAGATGTGGATGAGCCTTAATGCTTCCCCATATCTTCTGTCCTTGTCAAGTTTTCAATGGAATGAGTAGGAAAGCACAATCTACCAAGATCTTTTCAAATTCTTTGGTATCTATTCTCTTCACCAATATAAGGATATAAATTATAGATAATCAACTAATCTGTGATGACATAAAAATGTACTCCCATAGTCATATATTGAATTATACCCTAATTCTCATAAGTAGGGCATGGTTTTGTGGTAGAATGGCATTAGAACAAGAACTCAACACTAAGGATTTCTAGGTAACAACAAATAAAGAATTAGGTTTGACTGACATGGAACTACCAAAATAGATGACTACGAAATCTTTACAATAATGGAGAACTAGTAGAAATGAATGGAGAAATTATGAATGTTGGAGATGCCAGAATAGGATCCAATGGCCAAGGAAAATCTCTAATTAGTTAACTTGACACTATGGGAAGCATTAGTTCCTATTTTAGTTGTAACACTACATATAATTGTTGAAGTAAAGAGTTTTTGATTCAACATTATTATTAGTCTCTTGATTGGGGCAATACCTTCTCCAGGAGAACCTCCGAAACAACAGAGGATTCATAAGTGTGTTGTAGAGAGAAGAGGCTTCGGTAATATGCTTGGCGTAATGCTACTAATTCATCTCTGCTTTATGGGAGCTAATAAAATTTATCATGTGAAGGTTCTACCAATCGTTTACAATAATTTTGCATCTTCAAGAAATTAAAAAATTCACAACTGTCTTTGCTATTCAGTTTGTCTAACATCATACTCTTCTTGCTGACTACTAATGAATAGATGGATGGACTAAGGATTTTGACGAGCCAACACTAATAATATTTTGACTTCATTATTGTTATCATTTTTAAAAGTGAGATTGTGAGCCTATACTATCTACATTCTATTCGTATTCTATGGCTTGCGTTAAACCAATGTTATTGATATTTGAACTCATGATTGTGAACATTATTCTACTTGAAAGTTAGGCCACAAACATTTTAACCCATAACTATGTTGTAGTTATCTAGTAAACATGCAATTATTTCGGTATTGACCTCACAACTTCGAACTTGTCATCTCAAACTCCAACATTACTAGGGATATTCCTAAAGCCACAACAAGAGGTTGGGTATCTAGTAGGATAGATTTACATTTCAGTCAACATCAAACCTTCACTTTCCAGTGATTTGAGATTATGATTTTCTTATGCATGTATTTGTTAGGGTGGTGATTTAATGTGCTAGTTTGTAGATTTGATTTGTATTTTAGTTTTCATGAAATACTTAATGGGATTTTATCTTTATGGAGAATAGTAACTTGGTACTTGTGATTTTCCATTAATAACTGATTTAAAAAAAATAAAAAAATTACCCCATTCTTGAAACCATGCATCGAGAGTCAGGGAACCTAGTAACCACCTGTAGTTAAGAGAAAGGGGTGTGTTACAAGTGGTATCAGAGCTCCCAGGCTCAACACTTGTACCTAATGGTCTCTATCACAAAAGGGAAACACGTTGAGACACTTTCAACCACTCAATATACCTTGTCAATGGAGGAAGAGTCCATGATTTTGAGATCTATAGCTAATGGACTCTAAAACGTAAAAAAATAACAAATTGCATATGCACTTGTAGGCCCTGCACTGAGGGCATAAACACAACCACTCAAGAACCAACTTGAATTCAATGGGCCCCCAAAATTTTTTCAAAGATAGAATAAACTGGAGGAGTCTAAATTTATTTTCCTATATTTTAAATTTTGTTGGAAATGTTAGTTTAGAATATTCAATGCCAAATCTAAAGCCTTATCCTGTTAAGTGCCATATTTCGCAATTGTTAAAATTCCCCTATGGGTACTATATAAAATCTGCATGGTAAAATATCTACGCCCTTAATTTTATACTCATATACTTAATATGGTGGTTATTAGATATGAAGTTGGCCATTTGGTTAGAGGGTATAATATCTTCCATTATGGAAAACTATGATTCTTATTGATATACTGTAAGTGCATTAAATCTAACCAAACACTTGAATACAACTAATAACTATTGAACTAAAATATTTGAAGAGTCAGAGTCAAGGCATAGTTGAACCAAATCAATTTTTTACTCAGGGGATCAAGTTACATCATAGCGGCAACACCTGACAGGACACAATAATATTAGTAGCATGCACTGGTGAAGTGGATCGTTTGAATTGGTAGGTGAGAGGATGATGAGTTATGCTTTTGTAAAGATGCTTAAAGAATATTGTTCAACCCTTGTACATCCCCTCAACTCTTCCTATATAGAGGCCCAACGCATGAATAGTAATTCACCTTAGCTACTCGTGGAAGAGAAAGAAAACATTCATAGCTTGATAAGGTCTTCATGCTTGCCAAGTGTATCCTGATGTCCTATTTGTTTAGAAAATATATATATATATATATAATATATATATTATTTTTTTTTTTTTTTTTTAGCAAGGTCGGGTAGTTGATATATTATAAAAAGCTTTATTGGAGCAAGCTCCTATTACAATCGAATGCAAAAAGATAAACATCTAAGCCAGGAGAAAGGAACGTAGTTTCTTCTCCTAGGCTAGTGTTCAAGACTTCATGTATTTTTATGGATATTCTAGCGTACTGCCTAACAAACTAACCTACTAGAAAGAGAAATTTACATGTCATGGATTCTCTGATACTTTTTCAAGGCTTATAGCCTATTTACTCCTGAGTTGGCTATTTCTTATTTTCATATTTGATCGAATTCTCTCCTTCATTACTTGTGCTACTGATTTTGTAATATGCCACTGTGGTTCCATTTGAGTTGATTTCCTATTTTTCCTCTGGATTTTCATTCTGCTTCTTGTTTTGTTGTTCTTCCTTGGATTTGTAATGCCCGAGGTGCTTTTTCTTCTTCTGGTGTTGACCGCTTTCCTTTTTTCGGGCACGGGGGCCATTGGAATCGATGAACGAGGTTTTCAGATTAATAAATACCAAGTTTAAGACGCATAGTTCAGAATCATGGGATGGACGGTGGAGATTAACCAGGGGCGCTATAGTCTAGAGGAACCGTCGTAGCAGTCGATGAATAAAATCAACGGTCATCGGGTGTGAAAAGGTTCGAATGATAACCAATGAGAGAGGTGGGTTTAAATACAAAGATGGTATTTCAGGCAGAGAAAAAACTATGAGTGGTAAAAAGGGGAGGTCACTCAATTCCATTGACCGGGTGTCACGTAGCAGCATAGGAGAGAGAGAAAACGGCTTTTCGGGCGGGTAATATCTGAGCTTGTTGTCAACCCGATATCGATAAGAACCATCTAATCTGATGGGGACAGATCGACGGTGGGAGAAAGTCGCACAAGTTTTAATGGACAGGATGATCGCCAACCGTCGGATTAGGTGCCATATCAACAATCCAAATTTGATCGGTGATCAGAGAGAGGAGAGAAAAGCGATGCAATGAAGGCTTGGGGGGGCGGACCCGATGATATATTTAGGTGTGAATGAAAGCTTATTTGAAGTCCGTATTAAGCACTCGGTCATGATTTTCCATTGTATTTCGGTAAAAACGAGGTCCCAGAGAGAGGACCAAAATTTGGACATAACAGAGGCTTTACGCTGCAATGGGGTGCTGGGTGGAGGGAGTGGAGGGGATGGGGGGAAATGAGGTGAAAGAGTTGGGTAAGAAGGAAGCCAAAGAAACACTATACTAACCTGGAGGGTGAATATTTCTTCACTGAGATTGCTTCTGTGATGATTGCACCCTCTGTTCTTATAGTGCTTTAACGCTGCCCGATCCCTGCCTTCGATGAAATAGTTTGCAAAATGGTTCTTGCGACCATGGTTGCAATCTTCCTTCCTGCTATTCCTCATGCTAGAGTCTAAAGTTTCTTGGATTTTCTTTTGCATTTCCATGACTTCCTAGCTAATACTACAATGATGAGTCCTTTGTTGCTTTTTGACTATTATTTTTTGGTTTATTTCTTTTATCCTTGTGGTTCTTCCATGATTTTAGTGAGATTTATACTTGTGCTTTTTGCTACTCATTAAGGAACATAGTTATGATATTCTTCCTAGTTTTCACGAACATTCCCTTAATTTTTTTCCATTGCTTGGTTTGCAAAATAATCTGCCTGTTGATTGTGAATTATCAAGACATGTCTGAAGATTATAGTGCCAACACCTTCTAAGTTCTTCCTTATTCTTCTAAGGATTCTGTTCGTGAACTCATTGCTTGGGTTTTTGTTTCTTGCCATTGCCTCTATTATTATGGTTGAGTCTCCTATTATGATAGGATTTTGAATTTCTCTTTTTTGGATTATTCTTGTTCCCATTAGCAAGCTGTATGTTTTTGCCTTATTATTTGAGATTTTTCCCAATCCCCATTCATATGTGACATTTTCTTTCCCATCAGGATCTAGGATTATTCCCCCTACCCCTGCCTTTCCCCGGTTATGCTTTCAGGCCCCATCAAAGTATAGACAATATCTATTCTGATTTTTCCTCCAGTGTGTCAGTTCCTCTTCACTCATTCTTATTTTCCATATATTTCCTGAGTTTATCCTCCTGTTTCCTTTTTTTCCATTATTTTTTATTATGGCTTTGCTGAGCCAATCTTGCTCTTCCTGCTGAAGAGTGGTATAATCTGTTGGTGCTGTTCCCTTGACATTGAGGATTTCAGAAGTTAAACCCCACGTTTTTTGAGAGGGTCTTCCCTATCCTTGGAATTTTATTTTTGAATATGCACTTGTTTCGTATCAGCCAAATTTTCCAACATAGAACTACTGGAATGCACTTCCATATTCTCTGAATTGTTACTTTCTTCTTTGTTATGTATGGATAGGCCTTCTCGAGGGTCTGAAGAAAATTCGGCATGGGCTTTTCAAAATTTATTCTTATTTTTAATGGACTTATCAGCTACTGCCAACATTCTTTGGCAAATGTGCATTCTTGGAACAAGTGTTGAATATTTTCTTCAGCCTGCATGCATAATGGGCATCATGTTGGGCCTTTAAAGCCTTTTTTTAAGTTGTCACTGGTTAATATTCTCCCTTTTAATAGTGTCCAGATGATCATTTTAATCTTAGGCAGACTTTCTGATTTCCATGCTATTTTCCAAGAATCCTAGTCTTGTTGATTTGGTTGTTCCTGAAGGATTTTATATCCAATCCTAACTGTATAATGTCCACTGCTTGGGTCCCAAATATAAACATCTTCCTCATCAAAGTGGATTGGTGCTGCCCCTTTTAAGAGCTGCCTGATTTTGCTCCATTGCCCTTTCAGATCTGTCGGGATCGCTAAGCTTTTCCAATCTTGCCACTCCTTTTGATTCCAAAGAGATATAGAGTGTAAAGTATTGAAACCTTTATCTTTCATCCACTCTTATATGTCTTCAGTTTCTGGATGAGTCTGTAGTGGTTCTTCTCATGATTCTGTCCTCCCAAATTGAAATCATTTTTCCATTGCCTGGGATTTTAGAAATATATCTACTCATTAATGGAATTATTTTTTGAACTAGCTTCCGTACTTGGATACATGGTCTTATTGGGATATTTCCATTAAGCAATATTTTCCTGGTGTCATCCATATATTTTGTTATAAGAGTCCTTTTCCACCAACTCTCTTTTCTTGTAATTAGTCTCCATACTATTTTCATTCCCAGTGTTGCATTCATGAGCCTAGGTATTTGTATTGATAGGCCTCCTTGTTCATAAGGTAGTACTACTTGCTCCCACCTGACCACGACAAATTTTTTGTTTTCTTGCTTCCCCCCTTTCCACAGAAAGCTTCTTAAGATAAGCTCCATTTGTTTGTGGGCACTTGCTGGGGCCATGATTATGGCATATTGGTAGATAGGTAGTGCTACAAGGAGTGCTTTGATTAGAATTACCCTTCCTGCCATATTCAGCTACATCATACCCCAACTTTGTATTTTGTTTTTCATTTTTTCAATTTGTTTAGTCCATATTTTTGTCTTCATGTTATCTTTTGAGATTGGAAGTCCCTCATAAAAAAAGCGTGTCCATTTTTCCTGTATAGGGATGTCTAAGATTTGTGAGATCCTTTGCATAGTTCTGGGAGGGATATTCCATTCGTATATCTTGCATTTTGTATTGTTTAATAGCCCACCTGAAACCTGTAAAAAGTCATCCAAAACTTTTTTGAACCTCCTTGCTATTATTGTTGATGCCCCTCCCAGCAACAGTGTGTCTTCAACAAAGAGTGAGTGGTTTATTTGTTTTTACTCATTTTGCTATTCTGATCCCTGAGATATTTCTTTCCTTTCTTTGATTTTCCAAATCCCTGCTTAATGTTTCCACCATTATAATGTATAGGAAGGGGGAGAGAGGACAACATTGCCTAAGGCCTCTTGTGCGTTGAAAGAAATCACTGGGCCTTCCATTTATGAGGGGGGAAATCCATTGAGTAGAAATGCATGCTTGTATGATTTCCACTATTTCTCTTGAGAAACCAAGTTTCTAGAGGATGGCCATTAGATATGGATGACTGACCCTGTCAAATGCATTTTCCATATCTAGTTTGATTATGAGGCCTTTTTCTTGCCTTAGCATACTAGAGTGAACCGCTTCCTGTACAATAATTACATTATCTATGATTTTCCTATTGGGCACAAATCCTCATTGATTTTCAAATATTATTATTGGAAGTACTTCCTTGATTCTATTTGCAATTATTTTTGTTATTATCTTATACGATGAATTGCAGAGAAAGATAGGGTGAAACCTGTTGAAAGCTGAGGAGTTTGCTTCCTTTGGGATAAGAGCAAGATAGGAGGATTTGGTGTTGCCTCCTATTTTTTTTTTTTTGAAAACATTATTCACCATTCTTAAGAAATCCTTTTTGATCGTATATCAATGAAATCTGTAGAATGCTATTGTGAAGCCATCTGGCCTTGGGGCTTTGTCCAGATGCAGGCTCCATATGGCCGCCACTACCTCTTCTTCTATGGGATCCTTGCACGTTACTGCATTTTTTTCTTTTTTAATCTTTTTTTTGGTGTGCTTTAAGAAGTCTTCACTTTCAACCATTTATTTGTTGGTTGAAAGTAGGTTTTTAAAGTGTTGATAGGCTGCTTTTGTTAGTTCCTCTGCTCCTTTGACCTCTTGGCTTTCAACTTGATTTTTTTCTATTTGGTTTCTTTCTCTTCTTATCTTCATTGTGTTATGGAAAAATGATGTGTTTTTGTCCCCTGCCTTGAGCCACAAACTTCTTGATTTCAATCTTGCCTCTTCTTCTTCTTTCCTATTTTCCCTATATTTTTCCCAAAAGATTTCCTTCTCTCTCAGATAATCTTGCTTGCTTTCTTCTTTGTTTTCTTTTTCAATTTGCAAGTTGTCCATTTTCTGTTGTAGATCTTTTCTCTTATCTTTTTTTTAATTCATTTGCTCTTGCCCATTCCTTTAATTTGTTTCTTGCAGTTTTTAATTTTGTTTCCCAAATATATTAGGGTGATCCTATTACTCTTGTCTCTCATGCTTCCTTTACTAATTTGCTGATTTCTTCGTTGCTGTCCCAAATTGAGCTGTATCTAAATGGGATCAGACCCTGGTTTTCCATTTTGCCCATGACTATTACCAGCGGTGTATGATCAGATGCTGTGGCATGTAAAATTCTTGATTTTATGGAGCTGTGCACTGCTGCTATATTTTCTTGTATCAGAATTCTATCCAACCTTTCTTTTATGTTACTTTTGTCCACTCTTTTATTGCTCCAAGTGTATTTCCCATTGTTTGGCGGGATATCTATCAAGTTGTGTTGTTCCATTATTTCTTCTAGATTATCCCTGGATGGGTTTGTGTGATATGTTCCTCCAAACTTTTCTTCTATGCTTCTTACCAAATTTAAATCTCCTCTTAGTATTATTTTCCCATCATGCACTTCTTTTAGTGCTTCTTTTAAGGTGTCCCAGCATTGCTCTTTTTCCTTGTAGTGATTTTGAGCGTATATATTTATGACACCGTACTTCGCTTTTGTACTGATTTGCATTAGATCTGTTTGGATCCAGTGCTGATATTTTTTGTATTTTATTAATTCCCAAGTTCCTTTTTTCCATATTGTGCATATGCCTCCTGACGCTCCTGTTTCCTATATTGCTTCCCCTTCATAATTTATATTTTATTTTATTTATTTATATTTATTATTATATATTTATTATTATTTTACTTTTTTATTATTTATTTATTTATTTATTTTCAGTTTCTTGGCTGTTTGTTTTTGTCTCCTGAATCATAAGGCTGTTTGGGTTTTCTTTTGCCAGAATGTCTCTTGTGGCATTTTCTCTGATGGATGATCCCATTCCTCTACAATTCCAGGAGACCACTATAATTATTTGCTTGTTGAGTGGTGCATGGCTCCTTTCCCTCTTTGCTGACTTTTTTCGTTGTTTCCTGAGCTCCTTCCTAAGAAGGTTTCCAAGGTTGTTGTGTTCCTAATGGCATTTCCTTTGCTACTACTTCATCCCTGATTTCTTTGTTTGTCTTTCTTCTTGATTTTTTTTGGAATTCTACATTTGGGGGTACTTCCTTTCATTGCTTTCTGGTTAGGATTTGTCTACTGAGGAAGGGGGGGGAAGGGGTATGAGTGTTTGAAACCATAGGGGATGAGGGGGGATTGGGGGTATGTTGTGGGGATCTAGATCTTGGTCCTAGGGATGGGGGGGCTGAAGGATCTAGAGTTTCAAAAGGGTTAGGGGTAGCAAGAAGGTTATTAACTTTTGGTGATGGAGGATGGGGGTCAGAGGATATGGAGGGCTGTGAGGAAGAGAGATTTGGTTGTTTGTGGATTGTCTTCTTTCTTTTTACCTGTTCCCATTTGTTTTCTAGATCTTCACTCTTTTCATTTTCATTCTCTTTTTTTTTGTACATCTATTTGCAAAATGGCCGTATTCACGACATAGCTTACATTTCAATGGGATTTGTTCATAATCCAGTTGTTGTAAGTGCATCCACTGGTCCATTTTGATTTTGATGGCTTCTAGTAGCCCTTTCCCAAGATCCACTTCTACACATATTCTGGTGCATGCATGCATGCATATTCTCCTTTGGCTCGCACCTGTCTATATATTTCCCAACTGCGTTTCCTATTTCTTTGACTGAATCATCCCCCCAACAGTGAAGGGGAAGGTGTGGCAGTCTGACCCAAAAGGGGATGGCATTGGGAACATCCATTTATGGGTCAAAATCTGGCATCCATCTATTTAGATACAAACCCCTAGTATCCATAAAATAAGGTCCATTCCTAAATATCAGATCTCGATCCTCCTTTGTTTCAAAGTGGAAGGTGAAGTAACCTCTTCCACAAAACCCAATTGAGATTTTCCCATCTATTGACGCAATCTAGTTCCTTTCTACCCATTTTTTTCATAGTTTTGGGTGATGGCCATAACCCAGTGAACTACCCCACTAATCCACACTTCGCTAGAGAAAGTGCTGCTCTACGGGGAAGGGTAGGAGGGAGTGAGATTTTAGGGATATCTTCCAGTCTTTTAACAAACTTGGTGACTGATGGTCTATTCCTTGCCGAGCCCATTATAGAAATGAGAGAGGCAAAAACTTTTGTTGTTCATTCATTTTCTTGCTGTTGATTTGAAGGAAGCTCTCCATCCTCTAATGCATCCATGGAGCTCATGCCCCAGCAGCAGGAGGCTGTTGGGGGGCAGCTGCATGCTTCTTGCTACGTTCGTTGGCTAGGGTTTCACAACTCCTTAATCAAGTGCGGTCCTCCTGTATATGCTCTTTTTTACATATTATAATTTGCGTGTATACACACATTACATTGCGTTGAAAAAGGGCATTTGATTTGATTATGAAGGGTGTTTGATTTGATTTGGGCATTAATCAATATGAAAAAACGTTGGGGAAAGCTAATTTATCTGATGGTGTTGAGGGCATTCTTGCTGGTAGTGATAGTGATGACAGTGGTAGTGATGACAGTGGAAGCTGAAGGTGGAGACAAGAAATGATAGTGGAAGCTGAAGGTGGAGACGAGAAATGGGAGGATGTGATGGAGAACTTGGGTGTGTGCGACATGCACATGGACTTGGTTAGAAAATTATATATTACAGAGCAATGGAGCACATAAAATATTGCAGAAATATAAACACAGAAAACACATAAAACAAGAGAGACAAATATACATGGTTCACCCAATTTGGGCTACGTCCACAAAAAAACAGCCAATCCTTCCTTTTATATTACCTAGCAAAATGAAGAGATACAACCTACAACAGATCCGCTGTAATTCCCTCTTCTCTCTCACACAATCTCCTCTCTCTTTATCACTCAAAATATAGATCTACATAGTTGCAATACAATTACCTCTTATATAGCGAGGGGTTGCCTTTTAAGGCAAAAAACCATAAATTAAACATAATTTCTAATGTTCTCCCCCTGGACCCCCCCGGCGACACACATTTACGGGTAGCATTGCCGCCACATTACGAATTGGGGTCCAATGCAGCGATACCTTTGAATAAAGAAGATAATCAAGCTCCACATCCAACACTATTTCGATGGGATCTTATTGAAAAAGCCTTCCTTTTAACCTTATTGATAAGAATACATTTACTCCTCCTATAGTTTCCTTTAAGGCTTATCTTGTAGCTACTTTCATACCATAATCTTCAAGGAAATGTCAACCACATGCATGTTTTATTTCAACAATCAGTTTACAATTGATTAAATCTCCAAATAAAGTGAACAATGTCAATTCTCTATATGGGGAAACTTCCCATGTTATGAGATTTATGGAAAGATCTTAAGGACCCAAAATTAGAAAGAAAACAAATAGAATATAATTGGAAAATTCCATGCCTATCATGACACTTTCTCATCTTATTACTGATAAAGTTCACTTGTGTAGAAAATCTTGTAGATTCACAAGCTCATGCAATGTACTAAAGCATAGGACAGGAATCTACTACTACTTTCAACTAGCGGAAGCCAATAGATCAATGAAAACAATATGAACACGAAGAAGATAAATCAATGCCACATAACACAATAAGCTTTCCTGGGGAAAGCCACTACTCAAATCCCTGCTTACCTATATTTCATTAAATAAAAAATATGAGTGAAGATACAAAGGTTTTTCTTACTAGAACAATTCTACACAAGTATGCTCTACTCTCTTAGCTCACCAGAAAGCTCTTGGCCAACACTTAGCCAATTCCGTAGCTCTCCAAGCCCCTAATATCTTGTGTAATTACTAAGATGAATAACTCGTATTTAAAGGGAATTCATGCTTCCAAAACTACGCAATCCAAATATAGGTCCTTCTCTATTTGCATGCACGATATTTACAACCCAGTAAATCACACAAATGATAGTACATTATCCCCGCAGTCTAGTATCAACTGGGTCTTTCTCAAAATCGACATGCATGAGTTTCTGATGAGGGAATATTCAGTTAACTAGAGTGACATTTGTGGATGCACTAGTGCACCAACAGACTGCTAACTCTCTATTAGTTCCTCAAACAGTTTGGAACTAATTTAACTGAACATAACTCAGTAAACTGATTTATCTAATTTACAACTCAATTTAAACTCATACTAGACTCCTAAAATTTAGGGAGAACATATACATGACTTCATAAAGACTTCCAACTCAAAATTCCTAAGCTAATTAAGTTAATTAAACATAATTAACTATTTACAAGTTGCTATGAGAATATAATTCAATTTTAATTCACATTTTAAATTCAAGGACAAATTTAAATTGGATTTTTTTGTTGCCATTTATCAACACTCCCTTTCAACAAGAAAAGGATTATCAACTACTCCGATCCTGTCTCCGTGAAACTCGAATTTACATCTTAATAATGCCTTTCTCAAAATTTCAGCATATTTCTCCTCCGTGGGAATGTACTCTAACAACATGATCTGCCTCAATACAAAATCTCTGAGATGATGATATCATATATCAATATGCTTGGACCGATCATGAAAAAATAGATTTTCAGAGAGCTTGATACAATTCTGATTATCATTGTAAATCACAGTTGGATCCATTTGCTGACCAAAAAAACCAACCAATATCTTCCTCATCCAGATGGCCTCACATGCTACCTAACTCGCAGCCATGTACTCTACCTCTGCCGAACTGAGTGCAACTGATATTTGATTCCTTTTGTACCAAGAAACTGTTGCTGACCCAATACTGAAGATGACTGCTGATGTGCTCTTCCGGTCATATGGAATCCCTGCCCAATATGCATTAGTGAAGCCTTGAAGCTTCACTCCATCTGTCCATCTGTACCATAATGCATACTGAGAATTTCCCTTGAGGTATCTCAACACATGCTTTGTCACCTTGAAATACAGCTTGGTAGGCCTAACCCTCGCTTGACTAAGCTGGTTAATTGCATAACACATATATGGTTGTGTGTTCACCAAATACATGAGTGAACCCACAAGCTTCGTATAAACAATATCTCCCACTACTTCCCCTAAAGTAGCATCCTCCTTTCTCTAGTTACCTACTAGAGGAGTCTCCATGGGTTTGCAACTCTCCATGCGAAATCTCCTGAGTATCTCCTTGGCATACTTTCCTTGAGACACAAACAACTCCTCATCTCCCTGCCATACCTCTATGCTAATAAAGTAATGCATGAGCCCCATGTCCTTCATCTCAAACTCTCTTGCAAGGTCCTCCTTGCAATATTTCATCAACTTATCATCACCTGTCCGTATGATATCATCAACATAAAGTACAATGATCAACAATTTACCTTCCACTACTATGTGGTACAGGTTTGCATCTACTTCACTCTTCATGAAGCCAAACCGCGAAGTAGCTATCTATCTTAGTGTACCAAGTACATGGTGCTTTCTTTAGCCCATACAACACTCTCTTTAGATGACACACATGCGACTCATGGTCAAAGGTCTCAAAACTTTCAGGCTGCTCTACGTACACCTCTTCCTAAATAATGTCATTAAGGAAGGCTATCTTCACATCCGTCTGATGTATCTTCCAACCCATTTAGGCTGATAGTGCAAATATAGATTTGATCGATGAGTACCTTGTAGCAGGAGCAAAGGTCTCATCATAGTCAATCCCCTCTACCTGTGAAAAACCATTGGCTATAAATATAGCCTTACACTTCTCCACACTACCATATGCAGCTTGCTTTACCTTGTAAAGCTAATGGGAGCTCACCATGACTTATCCTCTGATCTCGGGACCACATCCCAAACATTGTTACGAACTATGGTGTCATACTTCTCCACCATGGCATCAACCCAAACCGACTACTGCACTGCTTCCTTAAAGGAAGATAGCTCTGTCACAACACATTCGCCCATAAGATCCATGTATCTAGTGTACCTATCAGGTAACCGCCTTTGCCTGCGCTGAGAAGTGGGCATTCCCACATTCTCCCATGCATCATCCAACAAGCTATCAGCCTCTCTAGTGCACTTTCTTCCCTCTTTGAAAGACTCTGCCTAAGTGGATGTCTCCACTCCCAGATCCTTTGCATGTGGTTGCTCCACATCAATCTGAGGCTCCTCAAACTTAGGAGATAAAAGATCCTCATCCACATGTAGCTCAAGCTCCCTTACAAGGGAAACTCACATGGCCTTCTCCTCATCGAATCTGGCATCCCTGCAAACCACTTTCATCCTGCTGGTCGGTAAGTATACCCGATAGTTGTGAGGTGTATCAGATTACCCCATAAATATCCCCAACTCTGCTATCAACTCAAGCTTCTTCCGTGCATTTTTGTCACATGGGAATATACTTATTGTAGGTTTTAACCCTGTACAGAAATTACTTGCATATGAATTCTAAAACACAGAAAATAAACAATGCGAGAGCATAACACATAAAACACATACACACAGAGATCTTCCCCTGGATCCCAAAACTGGGACTACCAGCTTGATTTTTCATTATGTTCCTTTCAATGTTACAGCACATATTTATACATGCTGAAGCATCCAATACCATGGACCAAAAAGCCATCGTGTCCAAAACCATGGACCAAAAACCATCATGTCCAAAAACATGTGTGAAAATCATGCACAAAACCATAGGTGGGTCTGCCCAACCTAACATAGGGTCCAAAACCAAAATTTTTCAGGGCGCTACCCCGGATCCCATAAAGTGGGGTTACGGGTGCCCCTCAAACCCCCTTGTGACCTCCCCCCCTTTAATCCCGGTTAACTATGTGGGCTAGTTGTGGAAAGAATATAACACAACCCAACATTCTCCCACTTGTTGTTTTCTTTCCATAGGGGGCCACAAGAGAGCTTATTCATTTATCCAGACCTGCAATGCCTATTATTTCTCTACACGAAGAGAACTTCTTAGAGCTCACATATTTTTCAATGCATCTGCAATGTTCTTCAAAGTGCCCACCTTTACCAGCAACACCTTTTTGTCTTCTATCATATCCCTCACAAAGTAATACTGAACATCAATGTGCTTTGTCTTTGAATGAAATGTAGGGTTATTTGCCAAGAAAATTGCACTCTGGCTATCACAGTCTATCCTTATAGCTTCCTGTACTAACCCCATACTTGAACACAATCTCTGCAACCAAACTGTTTCCTTGCTTGCATGAGTGGCTGCCATGTATTCTGCCTCTGTAGTTGATAGTGCCACTACGGATTGTTTCTTACTTATCCAACTGCCTACACCGCCAAATAGGTTAAACACAAACCCACTTGTAGATCTTCTCTGATCCAGATCTCCAACCCAGTCTGCATCAACAAAGCCACGAATATCCAACACTCCGTCCAATCCTGGTCTTCCTTGGTAGCACAAACCATAATCACTAGTGCCATGCAAATACCTAAAAACTTGCTTCACTATTGTCCAATGCTCCTTTCCTGGTTTTGACATAAACCTGTTCAATACTCCCACTGCATGTGCAATGTCTGGTCTAGTATAGACCATTGCATACATCGGGCTACCAAATACACTTGCATATGGAACACAAGACATGTCCTCTTCCTCTTCTTGTGTCTTGGGACATTGTTCAACAGATAACCTCACACCTACAAGAATAGGAACCTTCACCGGTTTACTATCCTGCATATTAAACCTCTGCAATATTGTCATGACATACTTCCTCTGGTTTAACCAAAGCTTCCTCTTTTCCCGATCTCTTTTAATTTCCATGCCCAAAATATAGTTTGTAGCACTAAGATATTTCATGTCGAATTTGGAGGACAATTGGGTCTTCAAATCCTGGATAACTTCTTTGTCATTTCCAACCAGAAACATATCATCAACATACAAGACCAGATAAATAACATGGTCACCAATTAATTTAAAATACACACAGTGATCTGCTTTGCTTCTGGTGAAGCCAAGTCCCCATATAAATGTATCAAATTTATGATACCACATCCTTGGTGACTGTTTTAACCCATATAGAGACTTCTTTAACTTGCATACCAGTTCTTTCTTACCCTTCACTGCAAAACCTTTAGGTTGCTTCATGTAGATCTCCTCTTCCAGATCCCCATGGAGAAATGTTGTCTTCACATCCATTTGTTCTACCTCAAAATCAAAAGCAGCAACAGTAGATAAAATTAATCTAATAGAAGTTACCTTGGCAACAGGAGAAAAAATGTCACCAAAATCAATTCCTGGCAGGTGGGAATAACCTTTTGCTACCAACTGAGCTTTGTATTTCTCCACTTTTCCTCCTACATTTGTCTTCTTTTTGAACACCCATTTGCTGCCAATGGGTTTCCTTCTACCCGGCAACTCCATCAAATCCCAAGCCTCATTTTTGTGCAAAGATGCCATTTCATCAACCATGGCCTCTTTCTAGAGTTTTCCATCCTCTGAATCCACTGCTTCCTTCAAAGTTCTGGGATCATCATCAGTAACAGACAAAGCAAAATTTGAATAGAGAGTAGATGGACTATACCTTTCTAGTTGCCTTCTTTCTCGAACTGATCTTCTCACAGCCGAAGTTTGTGGCTCTTCATCTTCTGATTCCTCCTCTTTTGTAGAGTTTGATTCTTCCTCCTTTAGCTCAAACTCTATCTTCTCAGGTTCCTTTGGTTGGATTTCATCTTTAATAACATCTTTCACCTCTCTGAACACCACATCTTGACTGTACACAAAACCTTCCTTGTTACTGGGTTCCAAAGCTTATAACCCTTTAAACCATCCTTATACCCAATAAAGATGCACTTTTCAGATTTACATTCCAACTTGGTTCATTTCTCCTTTGGAACATGTACATATGCATCACATCCAAATACCCTCAGATGTGAAAGAGAGGGTTTCTTACCAGTCCATACTTCTTGTGGAGTCTTATCCTTCAACACTAATGAAGGTGACCTGTTGACCAAGTAACATGCAGTATCCACCGCCTCTGCCCAGAATTCCTGTCCTAACCTGGCACCACTGAGCATGATTCTTGCCCTTTCCATCAACGTTTTGTTCATTCCTTCTGCGACTCCATTTTGCTGAGGTGTATATGGAGTAGTCTCCTTCCGTGCTATACCACACTTCTTATAGAATTCTTCAAATTCCTTTCTGCAAAATTCTCCACCATTATCTGTCCTCAACACCTTTATCTTCTTCTCTGTTTGATTTTCCACCAGAGCCTTAAATTCTTTAAACTTATCAAAGACTTCAGA